>CBVK0100020263.1:0-40425 GCA_900067695.1 Picea abies
CGGTTTATCTTGTGTTGTGTGAAAATTGATGTGATTGATTTATAAATTATCCAAATGTCTGTCTAATACATAGTTAGCCAATGCATCAGTTAATGTATTTAGACATTTAGGAATATGTTGATATTCAATATAATCAAAATAACGTTCCAAGAGGCGAATTCACAAATACACCCGTAACAAAGTAGGACTTCGAATAGTATAGACATTACTTAACTGTAGTACCACAAGCTGCGAATCAAGTCACACAACCAAATGACAGATTCCGAACGAGATAGCATCAATCAATAATTCGATAATGACGCTATACTCTGCAATATTATTGGTCGCACGGCTGAGACACACACCTCGTAAGGAGACAAGTTCGTTTGTAGGGGCGTAAATTGTCGATGCAACAGAAACAAGGTTCTGAGTACTACATCTAGTGCCATCAGCGAAGCCAATGTAGGGTAACGAAGACCCCGACATCTAGAAATAAAACACGTCACATAAGGGAAGAGACCAAATAATGAAAAAAGCAAGCTATAGTAACACACAAGAAGTATGATACAATAAAAATACAAGTACTCGTGCACAGGTGATTTTATGCATAGTACTTCTTCAAGTACAACCCATTCCTGGGTTCACTCAAAGGGATACTTCTTCAAGTACAACCCATTCCTGGGTTCACTCAAAGGGATACCATCGTAATCTACTAACTCATAAGCCCCTTTCTCCAAAACTCATCGAATGATATAAGGACCTCGCCACATAGCTTCGAATTTTCCAACTCCTAGCATATCTAGATCTTGTTCATAGAGGAGAACGAGATCTCCTTCGGAAAAAATGCGAGGCTTGACATGTTTGTCATGTTGGGCCTTGACACATTTTTCTGCGCTTCTATGACTAGGGTGGATTGCGTCGAGTTTTGTCTAATCGCATAAGATACAATAAATGTTCTTCCTCAGCAGAAGTGTTTGGTAGGAGTTCAACAACTAGTTTTAAAGAGGGTATCTCACTTTCAATTGGGAGAATGGCTTCCAAACCATAAACTGACCGGAAATGTCTAAACCCAGTAGCAGACTTGACGGATGTCCGGTAATCCCATAATGTCGAAAACAACATTGTGTGCCAACTTGTTTTGTGAATCCCTATTATTCGTCGGAGCATAGTTATGAGAACTTTGTTAATTGCTTCGACTTGGCCATGGCGAAGACCCAACTTTTCAGTAAGTTCGGACATCATGAAGTTTTGAAAGTGGCTACCTTGATCAGTGACGATAGCCTAGGGAACACCAAAACGAGCTATGATGTGATTAAAAATGAATAATGTTGCAGTCTTTCCAGTGTTGTCGAATGTCGGTATCGCCTCGGCCCATTTCGTAAAGTAATCGATGGCTACAATGATGTATCCATGCCCCCCGGCTGAGTCGGGGTGACATGTCATGAAATCAATGCCCCATTTCGCAAAGGGACCAACAGAGACCACAGGGTGCAGAGGAGCGGGATGCGACCGTATCTTGTTATTATAGGTCTGGCAAGCATGGCATTTTTGAACGGCGATTATGTAGTCGTTAAATAAAGAAGGCCAAAAATACCCTGCTCGTAAGATCTTCTGGGCAGTAGCATACCCAAACATATGACCACCACAGGCTCCAGAATGGCAGTCATTCAGATCTCTCTTGGCCTCATCAAATGTGAGGCAGCGTCGAAAAACATAGTCAATCCCCCGACAATAAAGAGTATCCCCGAGGATAATATATTGACGAGCTTGGTATCGTATTTGACGTCGGTCAGTACTGAACAAAGTTGGCCGGAAAGTCTGGGTTTGGAGATATATAATGATATCACCATACCAAAGATCATCAGTGCTGATGAGGAAAAGGGATTCATCAGGTAATAAATCAGTTGCTACATTTTCCATTTCAGAATAGGGAAAGTCTCATATCAACTTAGCAAACACTAAGGACTTCTTAGACTTGGTGCGTTCGAATTCCAAGTCAAACTCCTGGAGTATCACAATCCATTTGGAGTATTTCCCCCCTACCAATTGACATGTGAGAATGTGTTGCACAGGGTTGCAGTTTGAAATCACTGTAGTCTTGCGCAAGAGGATATAGTGCCGGAAGCGTTGGATGGCTTGGACGGCAGCCAAGGCCAGTTTTTCGACATGTAAATACTCGATTTCGGTAGGCGTTAGACTTCGACTCAAGTAGTAAATCACATGTTCGTCGTTAGCATCATCCTCTTGGATGAGGACCATACCAATGGTGTAATCCGAAGCAACAAGGTAAAGGAAATAATCGCGACTGTAATCAGGGGGAAAGAGAAGCAGAGCATGCGTTAGGGACAATTTCAAAGCTTCGAAAGCATTGTTGGCGATAGTATCCTATACAAACTCATACCCCTTTTTAAGTAACCGCGTAAATCCATGATTTATCTCGGTGTAATTTGGGATAAAACGACGAAGAAATTTTTCTTTCCCTTGCAAAATTTGTAACTGGCGAAGTGTAGGAGGAGGAGGGAGATTAAGGATTGCCTCAACCTTTAAAGGATCCACCCGGATCCCTTGATGCGAAATGATAAAACCTAGAAGGCGGCCGAATTCCACGTAAAAAACACACTTATGAGGATTCAAATGTATACGGTAGAACCGACAACAGACGAAAATGGCTCAGAGCTGGGTTGGATGATCGACTCGACGCATTGAGTGAGCGGGAAAATCGTCCAGATATGGTTGAATGATGTGTTTGATATCATGGAAAGCATAAGACATAGCGCGTTGAAAAGTGGCGCCAGCGTTCTTGAGACCGAAAGGGAGTTTTCGATAGACAAAAGTACCCCAAGGACAAATAAAAGAAGTCTTATGTTGATCCTCGGGAACAATGTTGATTTGATTATACCCGGAGAAACCATCCATCAGAGAGAAGATTTCACTTTCGGCGTAGTCATCGACAATCTGATCGACGAAGGGGATAGGAAAGTTGTCTTTGGAACAAGCTTTGTTGATATCCCTATAATTAACGCATATAGGAATGGTGCCTTATTTCTTATCAATCGAGACAAGATTGGAAACCCAGTCAGTGAGGGCCACTGGGTAAATAAAGTCAGCTTTGTGAAGTTTCTCAACTTCGAGCTTGATAAAAGTCGCTTTACGTGGGTGAACTGGTCAAAGGCGTTGTCGGACAAGTTTAGCGTCGGGGTATGTCTTGATCTCATGTATGACAATGTCGGGGTCGATACCTGGAATTTCTTCGTAGCTCCAGGCGAAAATGTCATGAAACTCTTTGAAAAGGGAGGTGTAGGTTACTATTTCGTCAAGGGAACACGAAGCTACAATATGGACATTTTTTATGATTCCAGGTTTGACGGATATGTCGAGGGGAATAGTGGGCAAGATATTGCTTAAGTTCCCTTCAGAAAACACATCGTGTGTGGACCCGGGAACGGTTGAGATGACGAAAATGGTCGATGGGGTCGATATCCGTTGGTAGTTCTCAATGGTATGTTTCTCCAGAAAGAGGATGGAATGATGATGTCCATCATCCCAAGGGGTGTCCTCCATGACAGACATGATCATCTCGTCAGTGGGAAAAATGACACGGAAAGGATCGAGAGACAACTCACCAAGAGAGGGGGTAGAAGGGGTTGTCGATTGAATGGCCTGATAGGCGGATTCCACCGGACTTAACGGAATTTCGTCGCCATAACGAAGATAATCTCTAGGGTCAGGTACTATCCAGGGGTCGTGAGACGCAGGAAGTTCGTGAATCGAGGTGGAGATCATGTTGATCGAAGAAATGGACGAGCGTGGAACATCGGGCAGTGGAATGGGGAAAGTACCCATTAGCGAAGAGTCTTTGAGAAGGCCTACACCGATGTTCTCATAACCCGGTGGGGTTTTAGCGATGAACGATACGTTGCTAGTACGGGTGTCAGAATTAAAGAAGGATAATTGGTCGACAGTGACTAATTTCCCTTGATGTGGGAAACGTACCACTCGGAAAAGGGTCAACACAACTTTGCGCATGGAATCGATCCAGCTGCGGCCAAGCAAAAGATTGTAATCAAGAAGAGCGTCAAAGACTTCCACTTCGACTTGGACCATTTTGCCTTCTAATGTGATGGACAATGAAGGAAGGACACTGTAGGGCTTAAAACCGGAGCCATTGAAAGCTTTGAGAGTGTTCTGGGATTCGCTCAAAGGGGGAGAGCCAATGGCTTTCCAGCAAGTAAGAGACATGACACACATCGAGGCACCCTCCTCAATAACGGTTCGACAAATGTTTTTGTCAGAGACAACCACTTGAATCTGGAACGCGAGTTGAGGGGGTAACCTTGGAATGTGATCTTCCAAGTCAAAAATTATTAAATTCGTATCCATCAGGTCGATTCCACCGATAGCTTTCAACAGTGTCTTCCATTGTGTGGGACAATTTTGAAGGACTTCGAGGGCTGACATCGCAGAAGGTGCTTGGGCCAGATCTTCAACAATATTGTAGTTCTGGGCAGCACGAGCATGAAGATTGAAAGCCGATTTCTAAACGATGCCCTTTGGGGGGGGTCGAAGAACTGTGTCAAGGCTCGGTCGTTCGAGATGAAGAGGATCATTGGTAGGTGGAGTCGTGGGAAAGGGTTGTACCAATGAAGGAGGTAGGTCATCAACCTTCTCTTTAGAGGGAGAATAATATTTGGCTCAAGTGCTGAGGGCAATGTCGTTTTTCTTTGAATCACTAGTACACATCAGTACATAAGATGTAGTAGAAGATGAGGGTTGGTCATGAATGACCAACTGAGCCTATTGTTGAGATGGGAAGGGTTGGGACAAAACGGCCGGAGCAGGTGGCTTTGGAGCTCCTTGAAGGAACTTAGTGACCTCGGTGTGTCGTGGACAATCCTTCGTGTAGTGATCATCACCATAGATAAGACAAGGGTATCGAGGTTTGCGCTTATCCCGATCATCAACAGGTGTAGTTTTGGTGCACTCTGCTTGAGAAGTATTTTTGTCCTCCTTATTATTACCCTTGCCCTTTTTGGATTTATTTTTATCGGTTGGGGTGGATTGAACCGCATTTACCTCAGAAGTCTTGCCGGTGGGAGGGTAGGAGACGAAGCATTTTGAACATTAGAAGAAGTAGGTTTGGGGTTTGCGCTTGAGGCAAAATGTGGTTGGGCCTGGAAAGTGCCAATCACACCGTCAGTTGCATGCGAAGCTGCTGGAGTAGTTGAAGCGGTGGAAGTGGAAGGACGAGGTAAGTCAGGTAGTAAGTCGTAAAAGGTACCCGTTTGTGAGTAAACGAGGTTAAGGTATTGAGCATGACTTATGGCCTGCTCTTTCGTGACTACTCCACCGATGGAAATGTCACGAGCGATGTCGTTCACAAATGATTTGGTGAACCACTCTGCCAGCAACTGATTGGGGAGTTCGAGTTTAATGATACGTCGTCTCCGTCGCCACTCATGAATGTGATCAGATATATGAGTGGCTTTGTTTTGTTTGAAAGAACTCAAAATATCGGTCTCTGTTTCATAATGAATCGGTCACTGGTAGTGTGTGAGGAAATACATAGCTAAGGTGTTGAAATCAGAGAAGAAACCTCGTGGTAATTCTATATACCACTTCGTAGCAGAACCTGTGAGGGTTCATTGAAAAAGACGTAAATGAATAGAGTCATCAATCAATGAGTTGGATGAACACCGGAGGTGAAAAGTCATAACGTGATTGTTCAGGTCCTCTCCCACTTTGTCGTTGAATTTAGGAATGTCCGATGGTAGCTTGGCTGGTATAGTAGGCCATTGGGGAGAGTGACGAATTGGATCATTTAAAATCCTTGACAAGACTGGAAGATCCAAAGTGTCCAAGAAGGGTAACTGTCGATTCACCTATGGGTACTGGTGGTTTTGGGGAGGAAGCCCCGTCGACAAACCAGTAGGACCATAAGCAGTCTGCATATAATGTGAAGACCCAGGCAGATTCAGTGGTGGTTGAAAAGGATAGTAGCTCATGGGATTGTACCCTGGAACAGGGACGTGAGTTTGAGCAGTCGAGCCCCAAATAGGATTGAACGAATCTGGATATGGTTGGCCCATACTAGGGGGTATTACGGACGCAGCTGGAAACTGCTACCCCCTAGTCGATTGAGGAGGATGTTGTATCAACTGATTCCAATACTGGGCCAAGGACGGAGGTATGTTTTGTCCATAAGGTGGGGTCGGTCCTCCTATCGAAGGTGGTGTTCCAATTGGGGGCAATCTTCCAATTGGGGGTTGTGTTCCAATTGGGATTTTCATTCCAATAGGAATTTTCCCGCTGAAAGGGGGTTGTGTCATACCACCTTGATGAAATTGTCCACCAACGAGAATCTGGTAATTTGGTGTTAGGATTAAGACTACCAGTAGAAGACAAGGAAGGTCTTCCAAAAGGAAATTGAGGGAGTGTCAGAATAAAAGCGGGAAGAGAGTGCCCAGAAGAAGAAGGACCACCAGGAGAGCCGGATGGGGTTTGCATAGGAGTGGGAATTGAAGCATTCAATGCACGGTATCTAGGTGGTAGTGTCGGAGTGACGTTGGGCATTCACGGTGTGCTGATGGAGCGAGACTAACCACGGTAAACCCGGTGGGAACACTCGTAGTATCAGTATGATGGGCCATTTCTATAGGGATGGTCAAGATGTGGTCAGATCGCGGGGCGTCTATACCAAGAAAGTGATAGGCGGTAGTAAACGGTACTGTCTCTGGACTAGAGATTTCAGAAATCACAAGTGGACTGATTTCAGAAATCACAAGTGAGCCTGGACCAAAAATGTCCCATCAAAAAACACCCGTAGACCAAAAAGGATCTTGTCCTTGTATGCTTGGAAAGGGTTCAACTGGTGATCCAGAAGATGTAACAACTAAGTCTCCGGAAGAATTCAGTCGCATAAACGCTCGCTCAGAATTGGGGTGAAGTCGAAAGTCCTCTCGAGTATTGGTAATTCGGAAATGGTCTAGAGAGTCAGTTCATTCCACTTGTGGCGTGGTAACATCTTGGACTTCACTCTGCTGAGGAGAGCCCTCAGGTGAACTTGTAGACAAGGGTTGAGAACCTTCCATATGATCTGGAGATAAACCTTGCATTCTACGTGAACGGCGTGGAGGAGCTATTGTAAACGAGTGACAAACTTCATGAAGAAAATTGTATGGTCAACTTTGGTAAACAAACAACACGCACTATTAAACAAAATCTAGGAAGCAACACCAAGCAAACAAGACCTTCTAATTCCGAAGCCACTAGTTGGTGATAAAATCCAACGTCGCAACAACGAGACAAGAAGGTGCTGGGCTAGGTTGGAAAAGTTACACTGACGACCTGCTTAACGGACTTACACCCTGGTGCAATCTCCCACACATAATCGTGGGTATACCCTCCAAGGAGCCCGAGTGAGTTTGGCTAACGTCGATTCCAGGTACCATGAATACTTTCCCCTTCATAGTCACCTTGTGTAAGACCCTAGAAAGATAGGTCGCTAAGGTTACCACTGACAACAATAAAGCCTGGGGGGACAGTCGACAGTCCGATCCACATGCAAGGGCAGGGTATCTAGCCCAAAATCAATTCAAAAGGCTTCCACTCATCATTGTGGGTATACCTCCGATTTACCCCCGTAATACGTGCAATCTCTACACCGATATCAACAAAGCAGGGTGAGTAACTCTGTCAATATCAATGCTACCTCATGTTTGACCCTTATGTGAGAAGGGCTTCCTAGGACAAGATGTTGGAAATGGAATTTAACACTCCTTAACACAAGATGCTATTGTGTGTTTTGTGCTTTGGAGAGTGTATCTCTCTACCTATTCCAAAGCACTAGCCTAGCTAAATGTTGGTGTAATAGAGCCCTAGAAAAGAGTTACTAAGTAAAATTTACAATTGCGCAGTGTTATTAAGGGTTGTTACTCAAAGGAAGCAGAGATGAAACTAATGTTGTATGAGACTTTGACCCAATGATGCATGGATAAGAATGAAATATAGCAATTTTCATTCAATGAATCCTATGTACGGGAGGGAAACATAAGTTTTTCGGATCAAACTTGAACTACAAGACACAATTTCCTTTAAAATGCAATTGCAACAAATCACACCAAAATAACAATTCTCTATTGTTTCTTTTTCAATAATTTCAACAATTGATTTTCAATATTTTCGAAGACGAAAATGCTTTTGAAAGAAAAACGTTTGTTCACTTTTTAAAAAGGACCTACACCAAGATGGTGAGAGTGCAGAAAATCAAAAACTAATGAACAAGCAATAGATAAAAACCCAAACCATTCTTTCAATGGAAACAAAAATAACAAGCAAACCAAACTAGTCTTTTCAATTGCATGAGCAATGTGATCTTTCAAACAATGAGAAAATGATAAAGACAAAGAAGCTCAACTTTCAACCGATCACCGGTTCTTAACCAAACAAGCACACTTAAATTCCAAAATCAGAGAGTATATATTTGCAGAGAAAAGTCAAGAAACGAAAGTCAAGAAAAATGGACAGGAAGAGTCTTGATTTCCTAAGACTATTTGTGCACAAGTAGAAAGACAAGAAAACATCAACCAATGGTCCAAAACACTCTTGTTAAGCACCTATACTGATCTGGGCAGTTGATCATGCAAAAGTCTTAAAGCCAAAATTTTGAAAAAAAAGGTTCACAGGCTGAGAGTATTACACAGTGCGAGAATAGGTCATTCTCGCATGTGAGCTTTGAGCAGAGTGCGAGAACCTCGCACTGAACCTAAAAGCAAGGTGCGAACTTAGTATATTCTCGTAGGCCACTGTGGGGTGCAGTGCGATAATGTCTGAAACTAATCAAATTTTTGGAAAAAGACACAAAATTTGAAGAGGCCTTTGGACCCAGAGGGTCTATCAGGGTATCCTGAAGACTCAGATATTGATATGAATGGAGAAAGGTAAGGCAAGAGCAAATGGCCAAGGAAAAAGACCAAAAACCACAAAGAAAATGGGTTATATCCCCAGCGGAGTCGCCAATTTTGATATTGGACTAATCAGTAGGTGCGGACACTAACATATCTCCCTAGATCCACCTGGATCTAGAACAAAACAGGACATGACATGACTCTTTCCCTAAGTTTTGACCATTGAATTAGCTAGTAGGGAGAAACAAGTAACATACCTTTGTATCACTTCCTAGGGTCTCTGTTGCTCCTGCTTCGCTCCGGTTCTCTCATGAGGTCAAGACCAAGACAAAACAAAACAACCAAAGTGAAGATAGCAAAATATATTCAACTGTCAACTTATGTGTATGATCAAGGAATTACACAATAAAGTGAGAAAGACTTTATGGGAAAATTACATGTCGTTGTATCATATTAATTTAAAGTAGAAGATACAACCTGATCGTCTTGATGTCGCAAGCTTCCTTTCGGCGGCTCTTGGCTCCAAAACACACACTTGCTCAATCCTTGTATGAAGAAGATCAAATCCTCTTGATAGACTTGCTAGAGTCTCCAAGCTCCTGTTCAAGCTAGGTCCTTCACACAATTCTTTCACCAATTCTCCAATGAATCTCGCTTAACCTTTTCCATGAGAATTCCATCAATATATAGGAGAGAATGAGATGGTTACTTGGATAAGAATGATCCCACAATATCAGGGAAACCAGTAAAAGGATAACCATTCGAATGCCAACCCATTCTTCTAGAAGACTCCCTTCTAGAACCATCGAGACTTCGTCTTTTTCCAAGCTTTAGAACAAGTTCTCACCCTAGCTATGTAGAATAGTGCGAGAAGTTCGCACCCTAGCTTAAAGCAGCCTGCGAGAATGGGTCATTCTCGCACCCTAGTATATTAGCAACCTGTGAAATCTCTTCAAAAGTATGTTTTCTGGAAAGAGATGAATGTCACTTTTCTCTGGAGAAATTTCTTATGAGGGACCTGAGTACACCATCATGATGACCAAAATCATGGGTAACAATAAGTTGTGTTGAAGTTCAGATTTGTTCTGAACTCTTGGAATAATCCCCTCCATAAATTTGAGGTAAAATTTGGGTCTCTGTTAGACACAATTGTCTTCGGTATGCCATGTAAGTGTGCTACTACCCTCATATAAATATCAACAACATTGGTTGCCTTGTGAGTAATCTTCATTGGAATGAAATAGGCAACTTTAGTAAGCTTGTCCACAACCACCATGATAGAATCATGTTGCTTCCGTTTTCTGGGCAATTTGGTGATAAAATCCATTGACACCACTTCCCACTTCCACTCAGGAATGGGCAATGACTCCAACAACTCAGCTGGGTGTCTATGCTCAACCTTGACCTTTTGACACTCCAGGCATTTAGCAATGTACTCAACAATTTCCCTCTTCATGCCTGGCCAATAGTATTGGCTCTTGACAATTGCAATGGTTTTCGGATATCCTAGGTGTCCAACATTAGGTACATTATGCATCTCTTTCATGATCCTACTCAATTCATGAGAATTGGGTACATAAATTATGTTCCTGTACAAGATAATTTCAACATTTCCCAATTTATAATCTTCAACTTTCTGTTGCATTTTACCTTGTTGTAATTTTGTTACTAACTCCATGTACTGCAAATTTTCTTTTGTAGCCTCAAAAATTCCACCTTTAAGATCGGTTTGATACATGCCAATGGTTGTAGCATGAAGTTCATGCACTATCCTGCTGAGTGCATCAACCACTTTGTTCTATTTTCCTTTGATGTGCTTGATATCAAAGTCATATTGATGAACCCCCAACCATCTGTTGGGAAATGTCACTTGAAATAAATAAAAAACTTCTCACTATGTTTCTAATAGTCAAAATTGTCCATACTCAGGCATAGACCTGCTGGGCTATGTCACACAAATCTCTTTGCGGAACATCATACATATAAACTTAAACATATAATATGCATTCTACTAATACACAAAATAATGCATAAATCTATAAATTAATCTTTGAACTTTAGGAATTTAGGACCATGATGTAATTTCCCTTTCCAAATAGGAGCTCTAGAGAGGAGGCTTAATGGTCTAAACCACCCTGTTAGACTATATCCATGGCCAAAGAGGGGTAAACAGGGTTACTAGAGGTCACTCCAGTCACAGGTGTTATATTCAAAAATTGACATTGAGCTAAAAAGGGTTAAAAGCGCTTTTAAGTCATTATGAGCTAAAAATAGAAGTCAACAGTAAATTAGGGTTTCAGCAGTGATTTAGGGTTTTGGAAGCCAACAGTGAATTAGGGTTTCAGCATGATTTATGGTTTTGGAAAGCTATAAAGGAAGGGTCAGTGGCCTAATTCATCATTATGTAGATTATGACTTGTCATTGAGGAGAAGAGGCACATCTCAGGAGAGATAGTTTAGTGTATTCCAGGAGGAAGACACCAATTGGTTGATTTCGGTGTTGAAAGACACACCCTAGTCACCGAGAAGATCATCCGGGTCTTCCATCATTCTTCATTGATTCTGCAGTGCTCCCATATTCCGGGTATTATCTTTTAGTTGCTTATTTGTATTCCGGCTAAGATCCTTTTGTCTTTTGATCTATCCAAGTGTTGTTATTTTATTCAGTTGCAATTGCTTATTTGTATTCCAGTTAAGATCCTTTGTATGTTGATCTAGTTGAGTATTGTCAGTTTATTCAGCCACATTCGGCCATTTTGTAATCCACAGAGATATAATAATACAAACTTTGCAGTCCTTTGTCGCGTTTATTATTTGTACGATCATTTATACACTGTAAACCTTTGATCCTACACACACATTAGCAATGTTTCCTAGACTAGCCAAGTCAGGAACATTACATTGGTATCAGAGATTTAGTCTTGCCAGCTTGTGACTAAAGACAATGAGTGCAACAGAAGACCTAGAGGGTCGTGAACATGTAGGTGACGAATATGTCACTTACAACAGGCATCAGGAAAGAAGGCATAGGCCTGATTTTCCCCCTTTTCCTCCTAGCTCAGAGGAAGAGGAAGAGGCACACAAAGAAGAAGAGAGAAGGGCAGAGTGTGAGGTTGAGCATGAGGCTAAGAGAATGCTAGGAGACAGATATGAACGACTAGAGGGCAGTGGCAAGGCCCCCGTAGATCCAGAGGGATCTTTCATGTAGGTTATCAACGATATATTAGCTAGTCAACAGACCATGTCTCGGTTCTTGGCACAGGTGGTTGATAGATTGGCTAGAGTGGGCACCCCAGATACAAAAATCCCACATGCAGCATAGGGGAACTCAGAAGTAGGCAGTAGACCCCAGTCACCCTCTCACACATACACCTCTGCAAGTAGGATTCCCAGACCCTTGTTTCCTAGTTTCCAGAGGGCACCCCCATTAGCAACATTGCCACTGATAGCACAGAGGCCACCCACTCATGTCGACGACATTACAGAGTATAGGAGGGAGTACACAGCATTGGGTTGTGACTTCCATCAGGACATGACCTTAGTCAAGTACTGTGGACTCGGACTCAGAAATTTCCCCAGAGCGTCCTAGAGGGGAGGACCACAACAGTAGCAGGGGCATAACCTTGATTTCATTCAAAAAGTTGGGAAACTCACCATCCCTTCTTTTGATGGATCTTCCAAATACACCACCAGAGCTTGGGTATAGAAGATAGACACGTATTACAAGCTCAACCAGATGACCGAGACAGAGGCCATCAGTTTCGCGACCTTACACTTGGAGGGTGAGGCACACGAGTGGTGGTATCATGGACTGGTGACATTGGGTCATAGTCGCATCACCTCCTATAGGGAGTTTATAGATAGGCTCATGGATAGGTTTGACAGGAAGGATCCTGAGATACACTTCAGGGATCTAGCCCAGTTGAGACAAACTGGCACAACAGAGGCGTTCATCACAGAGTTTTAGCGGGTAGCCGTGGTAGTGACAAATATATCAGATCCCAGGTTGATCATTCTATTCACAAAAGGACTCACAGAGCCTTTGAGAGGATGGGTGAAGGCATACAGGCCTCCCACTTTGTAGGATGCCATCCTTCACACTCTAGATCTGGAAGACTCAGTGCCAAAGACTAAAACTTTCTCCAAATAATTTTTGCTCCAGAGGGATCGAGACAGGAAACCATTCCAAAGAGAATGGAAGGGAAAGGAGAAGCTGGATGATGAGACTAGGAAAGAGATTATGAGGAAGAAGCTTTGCTTCAACTGCAGAGATCCTTGGGTCCTAGGCCATAGGTGCATGGGCAAGGGAGAGATTCATTATATTGAGGTAGCAGTAGACAGCGTGGACATTGAGGAGGAGGAGAAGGACAGTGGATCCACTAGTTCAGAGGAGGAGTCAGCACCAGCAGAGGAGAAACCTCCCCATAGAACATCGACATAGGAGCCCATCCTCCAGTAGTCCCACAACCGCTAGAACAGGCTAACAGGAGGAAACCAGCAAAGGGAGGTGTCATAGCAACCCTTTATGGTGTTCCTAGGTATGATACCCTCTGTATCAGAGGGATAATTCAGGGGCAACGGGCAATCACCCTGATAGATGGTGGGGCCACCGACAACTTCATCGACACTTCACTAGTATCCATATGGGCACTTCAAATAGAGGAGTTTGAGGGGTTAGATGTTGCGATAGCAGATGGACACACAGTGGAGTGTCTAGATAGAGTTCCAAACTTAGAGATGAATTTAGGCAACTACACAGTGAGAGACACATTTTATGTGGTTGACCTATCGGAAACAGATGTGGTGTTAGGAGTTCAGTGGATGATTACCTTGGGAAAAATCACTACCAACTACCAAACCTTGGAAATGGGATTCAAAGATCAGGATGGGAAGAAGGTTGTTCTAAGAGGTATGTCGACAGGAGAACCCAAGACAGTTTCAGCCAAGAGGATGGAGACAATATTTAGACATGGGGAGGTAGCATATGTCATGGAATGCTTGATCACTACTCAGAAGGATTCATAAGGTCGACAACAATACCATACAGAGATCAAGAATTTATTGGGATGACATCAACAGGTCTTTGAGGCAATTCCACCAGGGAGACCACCTGACAGGGGGTTTGAGCACACCATTGAGTTGGAGGAGGGGTGAAAACCTATGATCACCCGCCCCTATCATCATCCTAGGAGGTTCAAGGATGAGATAGAGAAGGAAATCAAGGAATTGTTGGCGATGGGACACATGAGATCGAGCAACAGCCCATTTGCTTCTTCAGTTGTCTTCATTCTGAAGAAGGATGGCACCATGAGGATGTGCATTGATTACCGAGCCTTGAACAAGAAAACCATCAAGAACCGGTACCCTATCCCACGCATTGACGAGTTGATGGATGAACTACATGGGACAGTTTTCTTCTCAAAAATTGATCTACGCTCTGGATATCATCAGATCAACATCCGAGAGAAAGACATAGAAAAGACGACATTTTGATGTCATTTTGGAAATTTCGATGTTGTAAGACCTGGATATATTTTAAGTGTTCAGCAAGTTCAACGAATTCAAAGCCTTGATAGAGAACCTTTATGTAAGGAAGATCAAGATACTTAGGTCAGATAATGGAGGAGAATATACCTCAAAAGAGTTCGTGAACTTCTTCAAAGATGTTGGGATCAAGATCCCCAAAAAAATAATGTAGCTGAATGAAAGAACAGAACCATACTGGAAGCTGTGAAGACTATGATCCATGATCAAGATCTTCCTATGTGCTTATGGGTAGAAGCAGCAATGGCAATTGTTTATGTGCAGAATCAATTTTCCCATAGTGCATTTGGGCTCAAGACACTGGAAGAGATGTTCATCGGAAAGAAGCCAGAGGTAAGCCATCTCAAAATATTTGGTTGTCCAGTGTTTATTCATATACCTAAAGAAAAGATAAACAAGCTAGACCCTTCAAGAAAGAAGGGAATATTTGTGGGATATTGTGAGGTCTCCAAGGCCTTCAGAATCTATATACCAGGTCAACATTACATTGAGATCAGCATGGATGTGACCTTTGATGAAGATGCAACACTCAAGAAATCTAAATTGTGCTAGATTGAAGAGGTATATGAAGAGGAACCCGTAATCCCCAATACTACAATGAGGGAGGTTCCCAGAGCTGCAGAACCAATGAGGGAAGTCGTAACTTCCCCTGATGAGGAACTTCTAGAATACCATGATATAGTAGAAGTGCAAGAACCTCCTCAGATGACGATCCTCCATAAAAGAAAGCTAGCTTGGGCTAGAGAGATTATTCAAGATGGAGAGAAGTACGATGTTCCCCAAGGAACTACAAGATAGGTGAAAATACCAAAGCCATTCTCTAGTTATACAACTTTGATGTGTGATCTCCTAGAAGAGGAGCCTACCTATTTTGAAGAAGCCATTCAGAGGAAAGAATGGGCATATGCCATGACAGAGGAATACCAATCCATAATGAGGAACGAAGTATGGAAAATAGTTCCCAGACTAAAGAATAAATATGTGGTATCCTCCAGATGGCTCTTCAAAATAAAACATGCTATTGATGGAAGTATTGAGAAGTATAAAGCAAGATTTGTCGCTCGTGGATTTTCACAGAAGGAAGGCATTGAATATGAAGAGACATTTACTCCTGTGACCAGATACGCTTTGATCAGAACCATCATAGCTCTTGCAACTAAGATGAAGTGGAAGATGCACCAAGATGGATGTGAAGACATCTTTCCTAAACAGTGTCATCGAAGAGGAAGTGTATATAGAGCAACCTCAAGGATTTGAGGTTGAAGACAGGAAGTCTCATGTCTGCAGCCTTATACGGATTGAAGCAAGCTCCTAGAGCTTGGTATGGCCATATAGACAGTTTATTGACAAGCTTAGGCTTTACCAAGATTAAAGCAAACTCTAATCTCTACTTCAAAATCATGAACAATGAGCCAGTAATCTTACTTCTATATGTAGATGACTTATTCTTAACTAGAGAAGAAAATCTCATCACTGAATGTAAAAAGAGACTTGCCTCGGAATTTGAAATGAAAGACCTTGGCCTAATGCATTATTTCTTAGGTCTTGAGGTATGGCAGAGTCCTGAGAGGATCTTCCTTAACCAAGGGAAGTACATGGTTGAAATCTTGAAGAGATTCAACATGTTGGAATGCAAGCCCATGAATACACCCATGGAAGCGAAGCTGAAGCTGCTAGTCGATACTTCGTCAGAATTGATTGATGCCATACTATATAGCCAAATTATTGGATCGTTGATGTACCTGACGAACACTAGACCAGACATTTGTTTTTCCATGAACACCTTGAGTTAGTTTCTAGTAGAACCCAGACGTGTTCACCTAGTGGCTGCAAAACATATGATCAGGTACCTTAAAGGTACAATAGATTGTGGTCTCAGCTATGATGGAGAACATGATTTCTCATTGAGTGGATATACTGATGAAGATTGGGCAGGAAGTGTTTCTGACAAGAAAAACACTTCAGGATGTTGTTTCAGTTTGGGATCAGCTATGATCTCGTGGTAGAGTAGGAATCAATCTAGTATTGCTCTTAGCACAATGGAAGCAAAATACATTGCTACATGTTCTGCTAGCTGCGAAGCTATATGGCTTCGAAAGTTGTTGACCAGCCTATTTGACATAGAGATGAGAGCAACCTTGATTCTATGTGATAACCAAAGTTGCATAAAAATGACAGAGAATCATGTATTCCACAACAGGTCGAAGCACATAGAGATCCGTTATCATTGCATCCGTGACATGGTACAGAGAGGAGCCTTAAAGCTCCAGTACATTAGCACGGATGAACAGGTTGCTGACGTGTTGACCAAGCCCCTATCTCATGTGAAGTTTGAGTACTTCCAATATAATCTTGGCATAGTCCGAAAGGACCTTCCTCGAAAGGGCGAGTAGTTGCTATGATGAGATATTCCATGCTTCTAACCTTGTGGTTGTGACGTAAAGCAGGATGTGTACCTTGCTTCTGACCTAGTTGTTAGACGTAAAGAAAGATGAGATGTGTTCCTTGCTTCTAACCCAACTGTCAGACGTTAAGCAAGATGATATGTGTTCCTTGCTTCTAGCCCAGTTGTCAGATGTAAAGCAGGATGAGATGTGTTCCTTGCTTCTGACCGAGTTGTCAGACGTAAGGCAAGATGATATGTTCCTTACTTTTGACCTAGTTTTCAGACGTAAAGAAAGATGAGATGTTCCTTGCTTCTGACCTAGTTGTCAGACGTAAAGAAAGATGAGATGTTCCTTGCTTCTGACCTAGTTCTTAGACGTAAAGCAAGATGAGATGTTCCTTTCTTCTGACCTAGTTGTCAGACATAAAGAAAGATGACATGATGATACTAGCACCGAGGTTCCAGCTGGATAGCTGTGACGTAAAGGCAGTCTAGTAATCTGCTTCCGATTATATGGTTGTGATGTAAAGAAGGACGAGTATCTTGCTTCCAGCTTGAGTGTTGTGACGTAAAGCAAGACGATGAGATGAGACTATTACTGTGCTTCCAGCTTGATAGCTATGACGTAAAGCCAATCTAGTATCTTGCTTCCAGCCTGAGTGTTGTGACGTAAAGTAAGACATTGAGATGAGACAAATACCAAGCTTCCAACTTGACAGCTGTGACGTAAAGCCAGCCTTGTATTATGATGCGCCAACCTTGTGTTGTGATGATCACGACGTATTAGTTTTTATACTAATACATATTGATGCAGATGACGATGACATTCCTTTGAGAATGATGATGTTGCCGATGAAGAAAACTTCTGATTATTTATAGATATGCCAGTCAGTGTTCCAAGATGATATTGATGATGTTGTCCTCTCACCCACTTGATGAGTTTGATGATGTTGTCCTCTCTCTCTCGCATGGTGTTGCTGAAGAATACCCTTCTTGTTAAGGGGGAGTGTTGAAATAATGTAACTGCAAAGAGTATTCTTATTATTATTGATATATTATTCATAGGATCAATCCCCATTGTGGATTGATCATGTCGGTTATTGTAATAGGACCAAATCCCCTTTTACGGATTGGTCAAAAGACAATTGTAATAGGCAGAATAAGAAGTCATCCCCAACAGATATTAAAGAGGCCTAGAAATATAATAAAGATGGGTTTACCCACCTAGTTTGAGAGGTCGACCCTGCCAGTGAAGAGACACTTCACACATGCCAGACTTGTATAAATAAAGGAGGCTAGAACCTCACTTAGACACAACTCACTTTCTCATTTGAGAGACAAGTTTAGATCTGTTGCTGGAGAAGAAGGAGAGAGAGAGTGGCACATATCTAGGAGAGGACTTTCTGTATTAGTTTAAGAGATCTCTTGGCATTGTATTGGCTATCTATATTAAGGAAGTTTTGTTGGGTTTTCTTCCCCTAGACGGTTTCCCAGGATAAATGTTGTGTCTCTTGTGATTGTGTATTTCTTAGTGATCTTGGATTATTCTATTGTTATCTAATGAAATGCAAACATCTATAATAATGGCTTAAACATTAACAACTACAACACCACCTTCCACATGTCCATTGGTATGACACCCTTCCGAGCATTGTATGGAAATGATGCTCTTGCTTTGGTACACTTGGTCTTCGGGGAGAGCAAAGATCCCAAGGCCAAGGATTGGATCATAGAGAGTCGGGAAATTCTCAAGTTGTTGAAAGAGAACTTGCAGATGGTGCAAAACCGATAGAAGATAAGTGCGGACAGGCACAGGATAGAGCGCAACTTTGAGGTTGGAGATTTGGTTTTCTTGAGACTCCAACCCTACAGACAGTCATCTCTAAAGAAGAGTGGGGCCAAGAAGCTCAAGCCCAGATTTTATGGTCCTTACAGTATCATGTGCCAAGTAGGTGAGGTTGGTTACGAGCTAGAGCTTCCAGAGGGGAGCAATATTCATAGCGTGTTCCACGTGTCTTGCCTCAAAAAGGCAATGGGACAATTCATTATCACATCAGAGGAGCTTCCCCCATTGGATGAGGAGAGACAGTTGGAGTTAGTTCCAAAGGAGGTTTTGGAGTTTTGAGAGTAGAAACTGAGGAGCAGGGTCATCAGAGAGTGTTTGATCAGATGGAGAGGGCTTCCAGTAGAGGACGCTACTTGGGAAAGTGAGCAGGTATTGCAACACTTTGGACTAGTATTGCTTGAGGAAAAGCAATTTCGGGAAGGGGGGACTGTAATGTCCCTTTCCAAATAGGAGCTCCAAAGAGGAGGCTTAATGATCTAAACTGCCTCGTTAGACTATAGCTAGGGCCAAAGAGGGGTAAACAAGGTTACTAGAGGTCACTCTAGTCATAGGTGTTATATTCGGAAATTGGCATTGAGCTAAAAAGGGTTAAAAGCACTTTTAAGTCATTGTGAGCTAAAAATAGAAGTGAAAATATATTAGGGTTTCAGCAGTGATTTAGGGTTTTGGAAGTCAACAATGAATTAGGGTTTCATCATGAATTAGGGTTTTGGAAATCTATAAAGGAAGGGTCAGCGACCTGATTCATCATTATGTAGATTATGACTTGTCATTGAGGAGAAGAGGCGCATCTCAGGAGAGATAGTTCAATGTATTCCAGGAGGAAGACACCAGTTGGCTGATTTTGGTGTTAAAAGACACACCCTAGTCACCAGGAAGATCATCCAGGTCTTCCATCATTCTTCATTGGTTCCGTAGTGCTCTCATATTTCGGGTATTATCTTTTAGTTGCTTATTTGTATTCCGGCTAAGATCCTTTTGTCTTTTGATCTAGCCGAGTGTTGTTATTTTATTCAGTCGCAGTTGCTTATTTGTATTCCGGCTAAGATCCTTTGTCTGTTGATCTAGTCGAGTAGTGTTAGTTTATTCATCCGCATTTGGCTATTTTGTAATCCACAGAGATATCATAATACAAACTTTGCAGTCCTTTATCACATTTATTATTTGTATGATCATTTATATATTGTAAACCTTTGATCCTACACACACATTAGCAATGTTTCCTAGACTAGCCAAGTCAGGAACATTACACATGACAACTATTTTTAAATGATGTGAGTCATAAAGGATCATCATTAAAGGCTAAAGGTTAGAAAGTAGAAATTACATATATCAAATTTTGAAACAAATTAAAAAACATTTTTTATAAAAAAAATATACTACAACAACTACATAAGATATATTAATATGTTAAATGTTTTGACACATATCAAGTTTTTAAAAAAATTGAAAACCCATTCTTAATAAAAAAAATTGACACTAACCAAAATTTTGTGCATGGTGAAACTATATTTTTGAAAATCTACCCATATTATTAGATATCCATCAAATTTTTGAATGATGCATGGTGAAACTATATTTCTGAAAATCTACCCATACTACCATACTATCAAAAATCCATCAATTTTTTGAATGAATACATGCCCTAAGAATAGAAACAAAAAAATGTTATTGGACAAAATAAATGTTAAGTCAATACGCAATGTAATATCAGTGTTAAATATTATATTAAAAATAACTATTAAAAGAACAATTAAAAACATATATGCCAAAATAGGAAAACATCTAAAAATATATTTTCATATTTGAAGAAGAGTTCAAATTTGCATATGAGACATTGAGAATCAACATTTCAAGAGTGACTTGATAAAATGCACAACAAAATACACTTCAAGAGTGACTTGATCAAATGCACAACAAAATTTGATGCAAGGAAGTATGCATTCAAAATGCAATTTAAACAATATAAATTTTTAATTTCATCCAAATTTATATTAACAAAATTCCAGTCTAAGATTTGGTTTGCGAGCTTTTCCTTTTTATCAATGCGAGCTAGCAATGGATTATTTACTTCAAAGAAAGTTGTTGGAATGATTTGGGGAGGATAGTTGCAGTAATGGCGGTTTTTCCCTGTTATAGTTCCTTTTTGGCGAAGAGACCTTGCCATTTTGGGCCCATTAGGCCTCCTCCTCTAGTTTTAACTATATCTCAGACTTCTTAGACCACAATTTAGTGTTTTTGGAGTTTTCAGTTTTTGTTTAGAGGATTGCTTCCTCTGTCTATTTCCTTATGTTGTGGGACCAGGGTGTGGTTTTATTGCCTTTCCTTAGGGAGTGAGCTAGTTCTAGAGGGAAGATTTCAGGGATGGCATGGCTCTTTCATCATTATTGCAGTTGTTTCTAGATTTTTGTGAACTTTAATGTTCTCCATGACGGGTCTTTTCAAGGATCAACTTGGCGGTAAGGAAAGGGTCTTTTCAGCCTTAACCTTGACGATTTTTCTACTATCCTCCAGCTAGCTATGGGTTAGGTGACCTTCTTAGAACGCCCCATGATGGATGTTGAATTCACTGCACTTATGAGTGTAGATGACGAAGCCAGTTGGAAACGCGTCGAACTGTTTAATTCGAAGTTTGAACCATGTGTCTTACAAACTGTCAAGGGCTCTTTTTGTTTTGTTGGGGATCCAAATCTGTCTCATTCCTTTCAAAATCATTAGGAGGAGAATGATTTAGGTTTTGTTCAAGTGTCTAGTGCGAAGTTTAATCGGGTTTCTAGTGAACTTCTTTCTGGGAAGAAGAAAATAGGTTCTAAACAGTTAGAAGAACCTTTCAGTAAGGAAGGAGGAACAAAATTTCATTATAGTAGGAGAGTCCAGGCTAGCCTAAAGTCGTGGAAAGATAACAAGTTGAAGCAAAGATTTGTCCTGGGTTCAGAAATTGGACTGGAAAACGCTTACACTATGGCCATGTGCATGCTCATTGGGAGACTTTCTTATCGCAAGTTATGTCATCCGTTGATTGAGAGTTAGGTAGATTCAAACTAGAAACTTCTCTTAGGCTACAGTCCAGAGGTACAATACTTTGCTCAAGGCTGGTTCGGTTTTAAGTATAGGACCTCAGAGGATGCCTCTGTGTTGCTTGATACTCTGTGGGTGGTGGATGGAGAAAGCATTATGCTTAAGAGATGGAGAATAAACTTCTACCCATCTCGGGAGTATTTCCAACTCCGTCACCTTTGGGTTTTTCTACCTGGTCTACCTCTTCAGTGGTGGAATAAGTGGGCTTTAGTTGAAGTAGCTAATGGACTAGGCATGTTTATAGTTGTGGATGAAGCAACTCTTATAACACCGGATAAACTCCTTTGTAAATTTTTGGTTGAGATAGACATTCATGCAAGACTCTCGGAGGCTATTGAGTTGGAGTGGCGGGGTATGTTGAGATTACAAAGAGTTGATTTTTTGGGAGTCCCTTTTCGTTGTACCCGTTGCCAACAAACCGAACATGTACACAATGATTGTCATGGGGGATTTTTGGAAGAAGCTTCCTCTGAGTCTTCCTTTCTTTGTAGGGCCACCAGCGAAGATACTCCAGAAGTTACATCGGGTGGCTGGAATTCTTACAACTTAGGAGGCAAGCCTTTCGATGGTGACAAGACTGATTGTAGTTTCTTGGGTAAGTTGAGAACACTCTGTCCTACCCTTTATTTTTCACTATCTTCCTGGGAAAGAGCTTTGTTAGATAAGACTGTTGGGTCGGGGACAAAATTTTCCCAATTTTCGGTGCCTTCGGACTCTTAGGAGATGGATTCCCTCTTGTCCTTGTTTCCCCATGTTACATCGCGAGTCTCGGTTAGTAGCTCCTCTCTGGGTGTTGAACGAAATGGAACTCCAGAACCCGCTAACTTGCCTTTGGGTCCATCATTTGGTACTATCTGTGTTTCTCTGGTGCCTACCACCTTTTCTCTGCATCCATCAAAGGATGAGTTGGGGAATGGTGGGCCCATTATTGCTTCTAAGTTTTCGGGAGTGGGCTACTGTATGGGACAGGAACCACTACCTTGTAATGATTTGTTGCTAAGTGAGATTGAAGTTTCCATTTTTTCTTCAGTTTAGGACTTACGTCATAGTGTGGGTTTAAGGGAGGTGGAGATGGGTAACTGTTCACTCGGGTCTGTTTTAGATTCCTTAGTCCTTGCTTTACATGAGATCCCCCGAACCGATGCCTCTAACTACCTACCCGGGTAAGACAACTTTAAATCAAGTTTTATCTACTGAAACGATGGCTTGCGATGATTCTTATAACAATGAGGGGAAATGTGCTAGTGTTTGTAAGGTTTTTGCTTGGTCTCATGGGTTGGGATGTGATATTTAACCGATAAAGACAAAAAGTGGTTGGAATCGAGCTGAAATTATTATTCGGAGCCAGTTAGCATTTCTTCTTTTGATACTGATCATGGGGTGCTTAGAGGCATCAAAGCCCTAGCACACGCTAAGTCATGATCTTGTTGTCACTAAATATAAGGGGAGTGGGGGGTTCCCATAAACAGGCCTTTTTGTGACAAATTATTCTTATAAATCTTCTAGACATTATTTTCTTTCAAGAGACAATGGTTGACGAAACAAGGGCTAGAACTTTCTTTTTGAAACTTAAACCTAATTGGTTTTCAGCTGCTGTAAGCTCTGTAGGAAACTATGGGGGTTTTTGGTGGCGTGGGATCCTACAAAGTTTGATATCAAACCTTTTATTTGTTGTCATGGTTTACTTGTGACAGGATTCAGTTAAGAGCTAAAGGAGCAATTGTCTTTTTTAAATGTTTATGGTCTGTGTAATGACAGAAAATCTTTCTGGCAAAAAATAGGGGATCAAGGTATCCTGTCTATTAAGCATCTAATTGTAGTTGGCGACTTCAATTTCACTTTGAGTGAAGGTTAAATCTAGAGGGAGGGTGGACAACCCAATCCTTTGGCTTTGTTTTTAAAATATTTGTTCAGGGAAGGTAGACAAGTGGACATTTTGTCGGATGAGGTGGTTCCTACATGGAGAAATGGAATAAAGAGTGTGGATTGCATTATGAAGAGATTAGACAAGACGTTTGTTGCACCATACCTATTGAGGATTGTTGAAAGATATCGTGCATGGGTGGCTTATCCATTTATCTCGGATCACGCTCTGGTTCTACTACAACTTGATGACAACTTTCAACATAAAAACTTTCCTTTCAAATTAAACTCTCGATGATTACAAGAGGCAAAATTCTCTCAGATTGTAAATGAAGTTTGGAAGGATCTGTGACACCCTATTTCCCCCAGTTTGTAAATATAACTATAAATGGCCAAAAGACTATGGAAAACTTTATATGTGTGAATATTGATTCGATGGACCTTTGTTTGAAAGGTAAATGAATGTGAACCTAATTATTTGTTGGCATGTTTTTCAGACAAAGGCATAGTATGCATGTTTGTCATTGATGGCAAAGATCACAATTAGCAGCACAACTACAATGATGGAATGGCAAGATCAACAGTGTCATCTCAGGAGGAGGAGAAACAATGATCGTTGGATCCCATTCAGAATTCTCGATGACCGTCAGATCTGAATTAAGATTGGTGGAGAGCACAAAAGTGGAGAACAAATCTCAAGCGTCAAATTTGAGTGCGAGGACCGACCATCATCGGATCCAGAAGAAGGAGCACGATCTTTAAGTACAAGATGAAGCAGGCTTAGAAAGTCCTGAAAGTAGGAGGACCATTGATCTAAGAAGGAAACTTGGAAAACAGTCAGAGCATGACGAAGGTTTCGTTTCAGAGTTTTGCAGATCGGGAAATCCAAAGGAAAGAGGTTCTCTAACCCCTCGAACTCGCAATATGTGAAATCGCGATAACAATCCTGACTGTTGGAGTCATAGGAAACGTGGAAAGCGATTGGAATTTCGCTGACTTGCACATTGAAGGAGTCAACGGAGTATGGTGTGGGAACTTGAGATATGTGATATCCCAAAATGATCTGCACCGTCGAATTGAGGGTTGATATGAACCCTTGGATCAAAGTATGTTGTGGAACGTTGGATGCAAAGGACACATGGTGAGCGATTGGCATCTCACTAACTGGAAAGTCAAAGGAAGGAAATCCTATAACCTTCCAACTCGCGATATGCGAAATCGCAATAAGGACTGGCCCATGGTCATAGACAAGGTCACATCGTCAAAGGCTAGAGGAAGGAGCTAGCGGAGCTAAGCCCCTTTTCGGAGACCACAACATGAAGAATCAAGACTCTTCATCTCTGGATTACTGAAATGTGAAATGCGAAAATGCCTTTTTGTATAGGCTTTGGTCACTGCTAGTGGTCATGTGAGAGGGAGGAGCTAGCGGAGCTAAGCTCCATTCCGGGGATCGCAACTTAGAGCGTTAAGACCCTTCGACACAGGATTGCCGAAATGAGAAATGCAAAACACATTTTGATTAGGCCAATGGTCACAGCTAGTGGGCATATCGGATAAATGCAAGACCCTGCAGATTTAATCCAACGATGCTAGTTATTTGAGCATCTGATCGAAGGGCTACTGTTGATCTTCATGATTAACTGTTCAGTTACGTTTAAGTTATCATAATCGAATCATGGTTCTTGATCGGTTGGAGATTCAGTTGCTGAGATGTTTTCTTATTTTCCCAAGGAGATTCAAAGTGTAACTGATGAGGCTGGTGTGTACAAAATGAGAGATGCAGCGACTGTGTGATGTTGGTTGTTCTAACTGGAAAAATGAGATGAACTCTAAGAAGGGTAAAATTACAGTATGCAGAGCATGAGATAAAACTCATAGATGAGTAAAAATCGCTAAACAGATAGAAGCAAGAGCAGAATAGCAGAATAGAATGAAGCAGAGAAGAATTGCATAACAGTTTTTGAACCAGAGAAGAACTGCAGAACAATGAAGAAGGGGTACGAATTGAGATACATGTATTATTTGTTTGTCAATCATTTATTTATAATCAGGGAGGAAGGGTGGTGCTAGGAAGGACTGTGGTCGTCTGATATTCAAGTTGGTGCTTGAGTATTGGAAGTTGTATCTTCTATCTAGTTGTGGCTAGAAAAACAGGGTGGCAGGTGGTGCTAGGGAAAACACAGAGTTTTTTGTATACAGGTTGGTGCTTGTATAAATCCAGTTGGTGCTGGAATATTTAGGGAGTTGGTGCTTCCTTCTAGTGGGTGCTAGAGAAACTAGAGAGTTGGTTCTCTCAACAAGTTGGAGCTTGTGAAACGGAGGTAGTAGCCTCACTTTGAGTTGGTGCTCAAACATAGATGATGTACAGAACTTAAAAGATTGCTTATCTTTTCGAAGAAGAAGAGGTTTTCTCCCTTTATGGGTTTCCTCAAGAAAATCTGTCTCTATGTATATCTTATGTGTGATTGATGCTCATTATTTATGTTTTCCATGATGTATAATATTTATGGTCACTTGATGAAAGATTAAAAATGTTTTAATAGACCTAAAATTGTTTAAGATCAATAACAACTAATTCACCCCCCTCTTAGTTGTCTTAGTAATTTCAACATTATTTACTAAGAAAATGGACAAGTGTTGCATGACTAATGGAAGGGGGGTGTACTTAGAAAGACCACGAATGATATACAAAGAAAGGTTGAAGGGGACTAGGAATGGTTGCGTTAACCTTCACCAAACCAGTGCTTACTAAATTTAATTGCTCAGGACCAGAACCGTCCTCTAACCCAAAAATGAATTACAGTCAGGATGGTGGGTGGGAAGACCTCATCAAGAGTTAATGAGGGATGGCGTGTGTAAGAACTCATTCGTAAGGCTTCAAGAATTGACCGCTAAATGGGAATTTGGGCCACACGTGACCTTACTAAAAGAAGCGAGGAGGGAAGGTGTGGTGGGCAGAAGGGAAAAGAACGCGCATGCGAAGAGTGGAGATATGAGAAATGAATCTCAGGGATTCACGGAAGAATGGAAAACTAAGCGTTCTGGACATAGGAAATGGCAGAGAAGGTTATGATACAAGCTGATAAACTAGGCTAGTCCTCTTTGCTTGGTATCATGTAAACCATTGCAAGGACCCTGCGGGAAGATGAGAGTAACCTCTATCCCTATTATGGTTGAACGAGAAGAAAAGGATGTGTTGCAGAGAATCATGGTCTAGCTAGGGGGTGGCTAGTGGTAAATCTGTTTGGAGTAACTGAGCCTACGGTTAGGTGGAAACGAGCACCCCTTCTAGTAGTCACTTCACATTGTCTGATTCAAATAAGTCTTTTCTTGGCTTTAATTGTTGAGTTAGAATGATGAATGATTTCTTGGTTTATATATATATATATATATAGAATGTGAACCTAATTATTTACTAAGAAAATGGACAAGTGTTGCATGACCAATGGAAGGGGGGGGTGTACTTAGAAATACCACGAATGCTATACGGAGAGAGGATGAAGGGGACTAGGAATGGTTGTGTTAACCTTCACCAAACCAATGCTTATTGGATTTAATTGCTCAGAACCAAAATCGTCCTCTGACCCAGAAATGAATTACAGTCAAGTTGGTGGGTGGGAAGACCTCCTCAAGAGTTAATGAGGGATGGGGTGTGTAAGCACTCATTTGTAAGGCTTACAGAATTGACCGCTGATTGGGAATTTGGGCCACATGCGACCCTGCTGAAAGAGGCAAGAAGGGAAGGTGTGGTGGGGGGGGGAGGGGGAACATGCCTGTGAAGAGTGCAGAGACGGGAAGTGAATCTCGGGGATTTAAGGAAGAATGGAAAAACTAAGCGTTCTGGACACCGAAAATGGCAGATAAGGTTATGATACAAGCTGATAAACGAGGCTAATCCTCCTTTCTTGGTATCGTGTAAACCATTGCCAGGATTCTGCGAGAAGAGGAGAGTAACCTTTATCCCTATTGTGGCTGAGTGAGAAGAAAAGGTTGTGTTGCAAAGCATCATGGTCTAGCTCGGAGGTGGATAGTGGTAAATCCGTTTGGAGTGACTGAGCCTACAGTTGGGTGGAAATGGGCACCACTTCCAGTAGTCACTTCACATTGTCTGATTCTGAGAAGTCTTTTCTCGGCCTTAATTGTTGAACTAGAATGATGAATGATTTATTGTCTTTTACGCATCTCTCTCTCTCTCTCTCTCTCTCTCTCTATATATATATATATATATATATATATATGAACATCTATGTGTGAAATGGCTATGTTATATGCTTCCATCTCCTTGGGAACTTACACTTTCCATTGATAAACTATATGCCCAACTTCACTCTGAAGGACTTCTCGGGCGTAAGTCATAACATGGTCGAGATAGGAAAGATCATGTAGATTTGAAACCATCCGTCTGAAAATAATACTTTCCCTTGACCCCCCTTGCCGTGTGAATTTCCAGACCCAAGGCCCTAACCCGTTCGGGGTGAGAACTATGGAAAATAGTGATATGAAAATACCAAAAGAGAAAGATTATCTTTGTCCAAAGGATGGACAAATGAGATCCATCCAGAAGGATCCAAGGGATGTCATGGTCATTGGCTATGGGAAAGAGCACAGGATTTAACCCCTCTAGCCCCTTAGATCCACGAGTTCGAAGTTCGTGTATCGGGAGGATTATGGGTTGGTGCGACCAAAACCTTTGAAACCTGAAATCATGCAGCAATGTGGGTCACTGATCTATGGACCCTTCAGGACCCACCTCGACCGTTGGATCTGCAACTTTGGAGTTCATGCACAGGGAGAGAACAGATCCCTTTCGTCGGATCTATGCGCGGAGGACCATAGATGATCCTGAGGAAAGTGCAAGAGGTCTAACCCTTTGAAAGTGCACAGGGGAGTGGAATTTTGTGAAGTCCTGAAGTTCCAAAGTTAATGCGAACCATCCATCATCCGAGGACAAGTGGCAGTAGATCCGGGAGTTATAGGATTCAGAACTCAGAATATTTGTAAGGAGTTGGGAGTCGGAGCAATCCTAGTCGTCCATCGGGACATGACATGTGGCGGGAGTCAACATTTCGCTAACTGGCAAATCAGGAAGGTCAATGGTGGAGTTGTGAGAACTCACGAGTTTATATGAACAGTTAGATCGTAAGAGGAGATATGGCTGTCGATCTGATGCAAGCGGATTTTCCGGAATCAGAGGAAGGGAGATGGACTAATTTCCAACTTCGTGATACGCAAAGTCCCGAAATGCTCGGAAGCTTGGCCCCCGGGTCATAGAGAGGGGTCACAATGATGAGGATTAAGGGAGGAGCTAGCCCATGCTAGGCTCTAGTTCGGAAGTTCGGAAGTTCGGGAGTCGGGGGAACCAAGCTTGGCTCGCATGCAAATGTCCAACATATGAAGTCATGAAGAGAAAGCCAAAATCCCTACTAGCTTGTGAGTTAGATGAGAGTTATGTCAGATGGTGGAAAGGATGATGATTGGATCTTACTCCCCAGAGTAGAACCTAGGGATGGTACAACCGAGATGATGCATGGTTCTCAGTTAGAGCATACCAAAGGATTCGAGAGGTCGCAAGATATAAACCAAGGGTCGGTTGAGCACCTGACCGTAGTCGCTAGAATACTACAGATAAGTTTAAGGAGGAGGCTTGTTTCAGAGAGATGATTCGAGATGAGATAGTTGAAGGGGAACTAAAAAAAAAATGAAAATTGAGAGGCTTTACACTATAGAAACTCCTTCAGAAGGGTGGGTATGTTACAAATTGGTATCAAAGCATGGTTACAACACTTGGTTTGTTTGGGCTCATGGACGAGTTGTGTAAAGACCACATTAAGAGGTTTAAAGGGTGATATCCTACCTTACTCACTTACTAAAAAGTCTGGTTAAGCCCTTATTATAGAAAAGAATGGCATCTTACTATTGTGTGTGTATTTATTTAATAAATGTGAATTATGTGTTGGTTATGAACTAATATAATGTTATCTAACAATAAGTGTTTTGTCTGCACTCAAGTGGTTGATCAACCGTGGGAAACTGCAATCATATATAATGGTGGCATGTCACAAAGTGGTGGATGGATCCCACAATAGAGACAAAGAGTTTGACAAGAGGAGGGCAGTAGAGACCCCTCCGGATCTGGCTGAGACTGTAAGGAGTCTCATGGCCGAATTACAGAGGTGCAAGGTCGACAACGAGGGATTGATAAAAGAGTAAGAGAAGCAAACAAAAATCAATGAAGTCTTACTACAGATTTTATCCGACATACAAAGACAACTGCAACATGGACCTGGCACCAGTCATGTGGACCGACGACAGACAAAGAGGAGTCGAAGTCCACCTGAGATACGGAAACGTGGCCCTTTAAGTGGCCGCACTAGGAGGAGTACCTCGAGAAAGGTCCAACCTAGAGACAAGGGACAAGCATCGGACAAATCCTCTGGAAAGGAAATTGGAGACTCAGAGGGATCTTCTAGTAGTAGAATCAATTCACATTCTCAAGGAAAACAGAAGAAACGAAAGAATTCCAAAAGTCACAATCTCGAAGAATTCAAGAAGACCAAACCACCCTCTTTCGATGGTGAGATTAAGAAAGGAGAGCAGGCGAAGGCCTGACTTCTCAGACTAAAGAAGTATTTCAGAGTCCATGACTTCTCTGAAAACTTGAAGGCCTGAGTAGCCACTTTCAACTTGAATGGAAAGGCTTCCATTTGGTGGGAAGACCTTAAGAATGTAAAAGGGATTCATGAAGAGGACCTATCTTGGGAATGGTTTGAGAAATACTTCAGGAAGAAATATTTGTCGGAAAAATATTTCGACAAAAGGGCTAAAGAGCTCTATGAACTCAAGTTGGGACAATTCACCATAGAGGAATATGTCAGCAGATTCCTTGAGTTGTTGAGGTATGTACCCTACATAAAAGAGGAAAAGGAAAAGGTGCAACGATTTATTAGTGGGCTACCTAAGGACTATCAGAACATAATTGATTTTGACAAACCAAAGACCCTTGAAGACACTATATGAAAGGCAATATATTGTTATGAACAACTTGGTCTTCAGACAAAACCTCGCGAAGGCTGGAAGCAGAAGAATAGTTCAGGGTTCCAGAAAAAGGGGTTTAAACCCCCAAGATTTAAAAACTATAAGAAAGATTCAAGGATGAGCTTTCCTGCCCGAAGTGTACGCCAGCAAAATTTCCCCTCCCAGAGTAGAAATAAACCTTTTGGATCAACCCTAGGTAAGACTGATAACCCAAAGAAATAACCCTTGAAATGTTGGGCTTGTGGAGAAGAACATCTACCAAGGGACTGACCACACAGACAGAAGAACAATAGAAGAATTTACAACATCCAAGAAGCTACCAGCATCAATGACGTGGCCAAGAGTATGCCACGAATTTATGCAGCCGTGGATACTAAACAAGCCGACCACCAAGTTTCTGTGGTGGAGATGGAAGGTGTGATCGCCAACCATATAGTATCTATTTTAATTGACCTTGGTTCAAATTTGAGTTATGTGGCCCCTCAAGCTGTTGATAAGTGTAAATTACATCCACATAAACATGCTAAGCCATGGTTGGTACAGTTAGCCACTGGCACCAAAAGAAAAATAGCGGAGGCCGTATCAACCTGCCAATTCACTGTGGATGGATTGCCCACCCAGGATAACCTTAACATACTTCCCCTAGGATCGTATGACCTGCTAATTGGTATGGACTGGTTAGCTTCATATAAAACTAAGATGGATTGTTACCACAAAACCTTATAATTTGTAAATGAAGGAGGAAAGATAACCCTCCAAGGGATTCAGAAGCCTGTCTCAGTGAGACGAGTATCAACCCTTCAAATGAAAAAGTATTACAGAAAGGGATGTCTTCTATATGTAATATAGGTGTTGGAATATGTTAAGGATGACAGACCAATCCTAGAAGACCACCCCATACTAAGAGATTATAGAGATGTGTTTCCAGAAGAGGTACCAGGTCTACCTCTGAGAAGGGACATTGACTTCTCAATAGAACTTGTACCTGGGGCCGTACCAGTATCTAGGACCCCCTATAGGATGAGTACACCCGAGTTAGTTGAACTCAAACTAAAACTAAAGGAAATGATGGACAAAGGCTACATCCGGCCTAGAGTGTCTCCATGGGGAGTACCAATCCTGTTTGTGAAGAAGAAAGATGGTATATTCCGACTGTGCATAGATTATAGACAACTCAATGAGGTAACCATAAAGAAAAAATACCCCTTACCCAGAATCGATGATTTGTTCGATCAATTGGGGGATGCTTCCATTTTCTCAAAGATTGAGTTGAGATCTGGATACCATCAAGTTCAAATCAAGGATGAAGACATCCACAAAACGACCTTCAGGACAAGATATGGTCACTATGATTTTGTGGTAGTACCATTTGGATTAACCAATGTCGCTGCCACCTTTATGTTCTTGATGAAAAATGTACTGAGCAAATTCCTAGACAAGTTCGTATTGGTTTTTATTGACGATATCTTAATATACTCCAAGAATAGAGAGGAACATGAGTAACATCTTAGACTTGTACTTCAAGTGCTAAGAGAGAATCGACTCTATAACAAATTTAGCAAGTGTGACTTTTTTCAGAAGAAAATACATTACTTGGGCCATGTCATATCTGAAGAAGGGGTAGAAGTAGAACCTGACAAGATCAGATCCATCATGGAATGGCCTACCCCAAAGGATGTTTCAGATATCAGATGCTTTATGGGTTTAGCAGGATACTATAGGAGGTTTATAAAAGGGTTTTCCAAGATTGGTTGTCCAATCACTGCCCTCCAAAGGAAGGGGGTTAAATTCATTTGGACACTGGAATGTGAAGAAAGGTTTCAGTCGCTAAAACACTTTCTGAACCATGCACTCTTGCTGAAGATCGTTGATCCTAATAATGACTTCCTCGTGTGCACATATGCCTACAAGGAAGGACTCAGAGGAGTCTTTATGCAAGAAGGAAGTGTAGTTTGCTATGAATCTCGAAAATTGAATGAGCATGAAGTCAACTATGTGACCCATGATCTAGAGTTGGCTGCCATAGTGCACGCTTTGAAAATGTGGAAGCATTACCTCCTAGGTAGGAAATTTGTACTTATGACAAACCACTATGGATTGCGGCACTTGTTTGATCAACCAAAACTCAATGCTAGACAAGCTAGTTGGATGGCCCTCCTTAGTGAGTTTAAACATATCAAAGGAAAGGAAAATAAGGTGGTCGATGCCCTTAGTAGAAGTATGAAAACAATTCACCTAGCAGTGGTGAGCACGTGCGAGATGAATTTCAGGGAAAGATTCAAGAATGCACAAGAAACAGACACATTCTTCTAGACCATTACCTCGTACCTAGAGAAAGAACCTGCAGGGATAAAGTATGAAGGCTACCAGATGCTAGATGGAGGTCTGCCAACTTACCGAAATAGGCTATATATTCCAAGTTGTGACGACTTGAAGATGGTCACGTCCACTAGGAAACAATTCTATTGGAATGGATTGAAGAAAGACATAGCTGAGTATTTAGCTAAATGTCTAGAATGCTAGCAAGTTAAAGTAGAACACCAGCACCCAACATAATTATTACAACCTCTACCAATTGCAGAATGGAAATGGGAGACCATCTCCATGGATTTCATCACCGGATTACCAACAACGGCCAGATAGAATGACGCCATCATGGTAGTGGTGGATAAATTGAGCAAGTTCGCTCATTTTATTCACGTCAAATTGACTTTCAAGGCAATAGATATTGCCAACATATTCATGAAGGAGATATTCAAACTACATGGCATGCCTAAGGAGATCGTGTCTGACAGAGACATAAAATTTACCTCAAACATTTGGAAATCCTTGATGGATGGTCTGGAGACCAAATTGTTGTTTAGCACAACCTATCATCCTCAAACCGATGGACAGATGGAAAGAGTGAACCAAATATTAGAAAACATGCTAAGGATGCATGTAATGCATCAACCTAAAAAGTGGGAAGACTACCTGCCACTAGTGGAATTTACCTACAACAATGACTACCAAGAATCACTAAAGATGAGCCCTTTCGAAATCCTCTATGGTAGTCCATGCAACACTCCAGTTAGTTGGAGTAATCCTGTGAACATAATTATGATTGGACCTGACATGTTGAAAGAAATGGAACAACAAGTGATTCAGATAAAGCAAAATCTAAAAATTGCTCAGAATAGACAGAAAAGTTATGCCGACAAAAAGAGAACCCTCAGAGAATTCAAGACAAGAAACCACGTCTATCTCAGAGTTAGGCCCAGGAAGAGTTCCCTGAGGATGGGAGCTTGTGCCAAGTTGGCACCTCGGTATTGTGGACCTTTTGAAGTTCTAGATAGAGTGGGATCGGTAGCCTCTAATCTAGCACTTCCTCCCACAGTAAAAGCACATAATGTTTTCCATGTTTCATTGTTGAAGAAATATGTACATGATTCTAATCATATAATTGACTAGTCAGTGATCCGGGTGGAACAGGAGGGAGAATTCCTGCCAGAAACTCAATGCATACTAGACCGAAAGGAAACCCCACTCAGGAACCGAACCATTGCACAGGTCAAGGTGCAATGGAAACACTTTTGCCCAGATGAGGCCACATGGGAAATGGAGGATGCCATGAGACAAGCATACCCATTTTTGTTCACTTCTGTACATACAGGACATGTTAATATATAGAACATCGAGGACGATGTTCCTTTAATGGGGAGGGAATTGTGACACCCTATTTCCCCAAGTTTGTAAATATAACTATAAATGGCCAAAAGACTATGGCAAACTTTATATGTGTGAATATTGATTCGATCGACCTTTGTTTGAGAAGGTAAACGAATGTGAACCTAATTATTTACTAAGAAAATTGACAAGTGTTGCATGACTAATGGAAGCGGGGTGTACTTAGAAAGACCTTGAATGCTATACGAAGAAAGGGTGAAGGAGACCAGGAATGGTTGCATTAACCTTCACCAAACCAGTGCTTACTGAATTTAATTGCTCAGGACCATAACCGTCCTCTGAACCAGAAATGAATTACAGTCAGGTTGGTGGGTGGGAAGACCTCCTCAAGAGTTAATGAGGGATGGGGTGTGTAAGCACTCATCCGTAAGGCTTCTAGACTTGACCGCTGACTGGGAATTCGGGCCACACGCGACCCTGCTGAAAGAGGCAAGGAGGGAAGGTGTGGTGGGCAGAGGGGAAACGAACATGCTTGCGAAGAGTGGAGAGATGGGAAATGAATCTTGGGGATTCAAGGAAGAATGGAAAACTATTCTGGACACAGGAAATGGCAGAGAATTTTATGATACGAGCTAATAAATGAGGCTAGTCCTCCTTGCTTGGTATCATGTAAACCATTGCTAGGATCCTACGGAAAGAGGAGAGTAACCTCTATCCCTATTGTGGCTCAACGAGAATAAAAGTTTGTGTTGTAGAGCATCATGGTCTAGCTTGAAGGTGTCTAGTGGTAAATCCCTTTGGAGTGACTGAGCCTATGGTTGGGTGGAAACGGGTACCCCTTCAAGTAGTCGCTTCACATTGTTTGATTCTGATAAGTCTTTTCTTGGCTTTAATTGTTGAGTTAGAATGATGAATGCTTTCTTGTTTTTTACACACACACACACACACACACACACACACATATATGCATGTATGAACATCTCTGTGTGAAATGGCTATGTTATGCGTATGCTTCCATCTCCTTGGGAACTCACACTTTCCACTGATAAACTGTATGCCCAACTTCACTACGGAGGACTTCCCGGGTGTAAGTCGTAACATGGTCAAGATAGGAAAGATCGTGTATATTTGAAACCATCCGTCTGAAGAGAATGCTTTCCCCTGGCCCCCCTTGCCGTGTGAATTTCCAGACCCAAGTCCCTAACCCGTTAAGGGTGAGAACTCAGGAAAATAGCGACATGAAAATATCGAAAGGGAAAGATTTTCCTTGTCCGAAGGACGGACAGACGAGATCCGTTCGGAAGGAGCCAAGGGCTTTCATGGACGTTGGCTATGGGAAAGAGCAAGAGAGTTAACCCCTTTAGCCCCTCGAATCCATGAGTTCGGAGTTCACGTATTGGGAGGATTATGGGTTGGTGCGACCAAAACCTCTGAAACCCGAAATCATGAAGTAACGTGGGTCGTTGATATATGGACCCTTTGGGACCCACCTCGACTGTTGGATCTGCGAGTTCGGAGTTCGCGCACAGGGAGAGAACATATCTCGTTCATCGGATCTATGCACGGAGGACCATAGTTGTGAGATCCCGAGGAAAGTGAACCCTTTGAAAGTGCACAGGGGAGTGGACTTTTGTGAAGTCCCGAAGTTATGAAGTTAATGGGAACCATCCATTGTCTGAGGATAGGTGGCAACAGATCCAGGATTTCGAGGATTCGAACCTCGAAAGATTTGCGAGGAGCTGGGAGCCACAACAATCCTAGTCGTCCATCGAGATAGGACATGTGGCAGGAGTCATCATTTCGCTAACTTGCAAATCGGGAAGGTTAAAGGTGGAGTTGTGAGAAATCGTGAGGTTCGAACTCGTGAGTTGATCTGAACCGTCAGATTATGAGAGGAGTTGTGGTCGTCGATCTGACGCAAGTAGAGTTTTGAGAATCAGAGGAAGGGAGATGGACTAATTTCCAATTTCGTGATACGTGAAGTCTCAAAATGCTCGGAAGCTTGGCCCCCAAGTCATAACGAGCGGTCACATTGATGAGGATTAAGGGAGGAGCTAGCCCGCGGTAGGCTCTAGTTTGGAAGTTTGAAATTTCGGGAGTCGGGGGAACCAAGGTTGGCTCACATGCAAATGTTTGACATGCGAAGTCATGTAGTGAAAGCCGAAATCCCTGCTAGCTCGTGAGTTAGATGAGAGTTACACCAAATGGTGGAAAGGATGATGACTGGATCTTACTCCCCGGAGTAGAACCTAGGGATGGTACAACCGAGATGAATCTACATAGATGATGTGCGATTCTCAGTTAGATCATACCGAAGGATTCGGGAGGTCGCGAGATATAAACCAAGGGTCAGTTTAGCGCCTGACCATAGTCTCTATAATACTACGGATAAGTTTAAGGAGGAGGCTCATTTCGGAGAGATGATTCGAGATGAGATAGTTGAAGGGGAACAAAATAAAAAATAAAAAAATTAGAGGCTTTACACTATAGAAACTCCTTTAGAAGGGTGGGTGTGTTACAGGATCCAAAATTTATGCATGAACTAGGATTGCAAAGAATGTTGGTCTAGAAACTGAAGAGTTTAAAATCTGCAATAAAAAGATGGGTGATACGAGTTAAAAACCAATATTCTTTAAAACTGGGACAATTGGAAGCAGATTTACAGGGTCTTTATCAGTTTTCCTTAAATGATTTAAACAATGGGGAGTTGTCAGGCCACATAAAAGAGATGGAAATGGAGAGATTGAAACTTTTAGCAGTAGAGGAAGAATCAAAAGGCTCTCATCCTAAAACTTGATCTTAAGAAGGCTTACGATTATATCAACTGGGATTTCCTAAGAATGATCCTGATAAAAAATGGTTTTAGTTTGACTGTAACAAACTGGATAATGATTTGTGTCACTTCAATTACTTATGCAGTCTTGTTCAATGGGGAACCATCTAACTTCTTTCAGAGAGGCAAAGGACTTTGGCAAGGTTGCCCACTGTCTCCTTTACTTTTCATCTTGGTGATGGAGGGACTTAGTATCCTTCTCAAAAAGGAAAAAGACACGGGGAAGTTGACGGGGGTGAAAGTAGCAAGGATCACTACTATACTTCATCTCATATTCGTTGATGATGTTTTGATAATGTACAAAGAAAGTTACGAGGAATTGAAGGAGATAGCTGGAATATTGAAGACCTTCATAAATGCTTTTGGATTAGAGATAAATATTGAAAAGTAGTATTTTCATGTTGTGGGCATGGATGACTCTAGCCCAGTTCCTGTTAAAGTACTTTTTCCTTACAGTTTTGTCTCCCTAGATGTAGACTTCAAGTATCTGGGTTATTTTCTCAAGCCTTCTTGCTACAAACCGAAAGATTGGTGTTGGCTCATAAAAAAGTTTGAACGAAGAATTGATCATTGGTGCAATCGTTGGCTTATTCTCGGAGGTAGGTTAGTGTTGATAAAGGTAGTTATGGAGAGCCAACTGGTCTACTGGATGACCTTGGCCGCGGTACCAAATTTAGTTTTAGTCAAAATTCGACAGCTTATTTTCTCCTTTTTATGGTCAAGTTGTAGCGAGAAGAACCATATGCACCTCTATAATTGGGAGACCATTGCAAAGTCGAAGAAGGCGGGAGGTTGGGGTATGAGAATTATCTTCTTCTTCAACAAAGATTTAGTGGCCAATACCTTATGGAGAGGATTGGCCAAAGCTGGAATTTGGCACAATGTTATTAAGGATAAGTATTTTCCTTATAGTTCGGTGTCAACATGGTTCAGGATGATCAATAGATTGAAGGGGTCGGCATCACCGGTTTGGAAAAATCTTGTAAAATCAATCCCGCTTTTAGATCATTGGTTGTGTTGGAAGCCAGGAAATGGAGTGGCGGTCCAGGTTGGCATAGACTATATCATGGGATTGGGTAAGAATTATTTTTTATCGATTGGTCTTATTCAGGCCTTGAAACTTCAGGGTGTCACTTTTCTGTACCAGTCTCTTAATAATACAAGTTCATACCTCCTTAGCCCCTATTGGAAAGAGGAAACTACTCTTGGTCTCTCGGGTGATCTAGCAAAAAAATGGGAAGTATACCGGAGTGCCCTCCTGGGGTGGGTATACAGTTAAGTGATAAAGATGATGAACTATTGTGGGTGGGAGGAGACAGTTCAGGGATCCCCTCTGTAAGCAACTTATATAAGGCCTTGGTGGAGAGCTTCTGGCAGCATTCTACGAAAGGATGGAGGTTCAAGCTATGGAAGTGGAACATTGCTCTGAAAATTAAACTTTTCTTTTGGCTAGTCCCAAGAAAAAAAGTCCTCACTTGGGAGAACCTGTTAGCAAAGGGGTGGGAAGGACCAAGTTTATGTATCCTTTGTAGAAAGAACCTAGAGACGTTAAACCACCTATTTATTCATTGTCCGTTCACTTGTCAAGTTTGGAGTCATCTCTAGGGTACCCTCAAGTTACTGTTGATATGGGATGGGAGTTCAGTTGATGAATGTTTAGAGTCTTGGTTTGGGCAGCACCCGACTTTGACTGAGCTACCAGTGATTGTTTGTTGGTAACAGAGCGAAACAAGGTTTTGTTTAATAATGAGTTTACTTCTTCTTTTTGTGGCTGTCAAGTCCATAGGTTCTTTCATTGTCTGTGTTTCGTCCTGCAAAGGAACAAAACTTGGCAGGATCAAAAGACCACCTCAACTTCAACATACGATGGGGTGGTTTGATGGAGCGGCTTCAACAGATGGATCTCATAGTGGAGCGGGAGGCATTATCAGGATAAATGAAAGTACTTCATATAAATGGACATTCAACACTGGCCCTAGGACAAACAATAGAGAAGAGATTTTGGGAGTCTAGGCTACTCTTTTCCTAGCCATAAGATTGCACATTACAGGGTTACAGATAATCGGGGACTCAAAGATCATTATTGATTGGTGTAATGGCATTGGGAGTCTCCAGAGCTTGGCGTTGGAAGGAACAAATTAAAAAGTTGAGCACTCTTTTTGAAAAGATTTATTTTAATCATGCCTACAAAGAGTTCAATAAGGAGGCAGACGACCTTTCGAAGAAGGCTCTCAATGATCATTTCCACTGGGCTTCGATTGTCTACACTCCGTGGGAAGAAAACATCCAAGGACCTTCTAGGAGCCTCAAAGTTTTCTAATCTTTGCCAGAGTTTTCTTCTGTAGTAAACAGATTCTTTCTCTGAGGACTAAGAAGTATGAAAATGGTTGGAATCTTGGTTAAAGTCATCGGGTATTGGAGCTAGCCTAATTTTGAAAGTTTGTAAAGACAACAAAGAAATTATAAATCTTTCTATTTGTCACAAGTGACAACCGAATTTTTTTTATAAGAGATATAATCCTATTATATTTTTCTAATATAATGAGTAATTTTCTTGTTTGGAAAATATTAACAAATTCTAGTGAAAAATAACCCAAAAAAAAAAAAAAAAAAAAAATCATTTTAACAACACCCTTAATTATTTCACCCTCCGAAAAATTCGTTCAAGAGGAAGAAAGAGATAACTACCAAGTCACTGATTGGTTTTCAATGAGTCAACCAAATTGTAAAAAGTATATGAAAATATTGGACAAAGAAAGATTCCAACGTACTGAAATGAAAGATGGCAACGTACAAAATTATTCCATATAAGTGAATTATGGCAACGTACAAAATTATTCCATATAAGTGAATTATTTAGCATTTCTAGATGAATGTAGAAAAAATCTCAGTGGGAATGTCGTTGTTCATTGCTGTCGCTGTCCAAATTTCAGAACGTATATGAAAACATTCCAGGAAAGAAGTTTCATCAAACAACTTCCACAATTTTCATATCTACAACAAAACAGAATATCCACAGGGTACGTGGCTCTATGTTTTCCACATTAAAAACAATAAAATGTAGAAAATTTACACCATAAAATTTCAACAAACCATCAAATTCACCGTGACTAAACCTTAACAAATGAGTCCAGACTTATCTTGACTAAGTATGGTCAACTGGTATACTGGAAGAACAAGACTACTTTGTGATTGGTAGTCATAAATCCGAGATGAAACCGCCACGGGAGAGCTTCGAATTAGATCCTTATTGATCCAGAAGATTGCAGAACCTGTAGAAAACCCTAGCTTG
>CBVK0100020264.1:0-40423 GCA_900067695.1 Picea abies
CGATCTCACTTTATAAGCTTTCCTCTGAATAGTCCTATTCCTCCTAATGAAGGGATTATAATAGGCTTCCCTATAGCTTCCTAAGTTCTCTCTGTTATGATATTCACCTGTGTTTCCTCATCCAGAACATAGTCAATGTCGAAGTCTCCTATTCATGCTTCAATGCATTCTTTTTCCTTGAAGATCTCTAATAGTCTGATATGTCGATGGTCATTCAGGGTTTCTTTCATTTGCAACAATACTTTCTCTGATTCTTCCTGGGATTCTGCCATTTTTGGATCTTCCTTAGGGTTTTCTTTATTCAGATTCATTTCTTCCAGCTTAGCAATCATTCTAGGGCAATCCAACACTTAATGGTCCATAGCTTTAGAACAAATACAACTAGGTCTTTTCCTAGGGCATTCCTTAGAAAGATGTCTCGGTCTTTTGAAACTATAACAGAGGGTTAATCCTCTCTTTCTTTTAAATGATCTCCAACCTTTCCAGTACTGCGCACTAGGATCATGGTAGCTAACCTGCAAAAAAATCTTTCTAGTATCCTGCATGCATTTGTTAGTCCAAACATTCTTTCTATGCATAGGTATAACATATCTTTTACTATTCTTATCATATCTATTAATACCAAATCTTCCTTCATCTATCAATACCCTAGTTTTCGAACTAGGACAAACTCTATTAAACATACCTAGATCCATATTTTAGAAACAAAAATTTCCACTTATCTTACTTCTATAGAGCACAAAGATTCCAGATCTAAATCTTTTCACTATTCTTACCTTTATTGGAGAACATATCTTGCAGATCTTACCTCTTTTAATTAGAAATTCTCACTTTTACCTTTTTTAGAGCACAAAGCTTTCAGATCTTGTTTCTCTTCTTCAGATCCAACTTATTTTCTTCAGATCGAGCTTCTTTATTTTAGCACAGAGATTTATAAATCAAGTAGAATACTGTGCACTAGAGAGACAGATCTATGCACATAGCTTTCACAACTTTAGGACAAATATTTCCACAAAGCTCCTTCTTTCCCAGTTCCTAGTAATCGTAGCTTCAGGTCCCAGCAACAGAACCATTTGTTGGCACAGGGGCAGACCCAGGGTTCAACGCTACAATAGCACACCAACAAAACCCTAACTGCCAGCCCTTTCGGCAACACGTGCGAAGCAGATGAAGTCTCACCTGAGGTAGAGGCAGGGGTGGTTGTAGGACTCAAGTGTCTGCAACCTTAGCTGGGACAAAGATACGTGATTATAATACTTAACAGAGCACTTACCATCAATAGTTCATCAATATTCAACCAATAACTACTGCGCAGATAGAACATAGTATCGCATCATTCGCACTGATCTAATGTAATTAAGAACTTAACACAAATAGATGGATCATATCTAGCATAAGAAAGCACTAAGCACATTCATAGAAGTCAAAGCTAATATTCATAGCACAAAGCACAAGCAGATCTATCTATCTATATCAAATCACTTAGCTAGAGAGTCATAAACACATTAAGACAAGCACAAAGCATAACAACACAGTATTTACGTGGTTCACCCCCACCCCGGGGCTACATCCACCAACTTTTATTATTTATTTTCTTAAGTCAATCGGTTACAAGCACAGAGCCTCAAAACCCTTACTCCACACAGGACAAAAGATCTACGCAACTCGCTAGATCCTTCTTCCTTGCATTTCAGCACTAAGCCTTGCACAATCTTGCTACAATGACTTGCACTTAACTCTGCAAGTCTCTTAAAGCCATGCACAAAGCACTTACAGACTCTAATTGCACTTAGCATACATTCACATCACATAGATGCACCACCACTTCTATCTAGCCTAAGCATCTATTTATATATACAAAATAGGCCTAAACATGGGTAAATCCATGGGCCAACATCCCATTCTTGTTACATATTCCCATATCCAAAAAATGACCCAAAAAGGGGTTGAGATATTGCGATCTCTACTTCGTCTTGCGCTCCTCCTTTGACAGGCTGTCGAAGTCCAAAAATAGGTCAAACTTGACTAGATATCAACCAAACCTGGTCAAGGGCCAACAAGACACATTTCTTCTCAGAGATAATCTGCCACCATTCTAGTGAGTCTTTCACTCTATATTTTTAGAGTCTTTGTACATTTTCTCTCATTAATAGAAAATTGTCTATTACTGTATCTCTGTGTTTATGGTTTCATCTCTGATACATTTCTATTATATTAATGGATATCCAAGATATTTCTGTACATTTCTTTATTATATCTCCACTCTCATTTCGTGTCGAAAATAATCCTGATTAGTGGTATCAGAGCAGACTGCTCTTGATTGTTTTTCAGTGCATGTCCCCAACGAGGTCTGAGTATAGCAAGTTGGGTCTTGATCTTGTATCTCTTGAGGACAATCACTCTCACACTCCCAAGAAAACCTCCATGGCGGAAGAAAAGAAAAACGACAGAGAAAATGATTTTATTAATTTGTTGCTTGAGCAAGCTCTCACGCGACAGAGGGACAAAATGATGGAGAATTTTTCCCACATCCTTCAACGTCTGTCTATAATAACAGACGTGTCTTCATCAAGAAGCCTCTTTGGAGGCACCTTGCATTTCAAGGTACAAGTTAATTTTGATATTCCCATATTTGAAGGACAGATAGATGCATATTCCCTAGAAAAATGGTTAAATATGCCAGAAGGTTATTTCTCTGTTCACAATTTTTTCGATAGGGAAATGATCACCTTCGCACTCCTTAAGGCTCTCCCCCATGTCAAACATTGGTGGGAAACTTACCGAGAGAAAAGTTCCATAGAGGAGTCTGGAATATATGGGGCCGAGCCCACTTGGAATTTTTTTGTGGATGCGGTAAAAGAATAGTATTACCTTGTTGGCAACTATGAGGACTGGTACATGAGATGGACCACACCGCAACAAAATATGAGCCAAGTAGTTCCAGAGTTCACCAATACCTTCCATACCTTGCGCACCAAGCTAGGTATCAAAGACTCTGAATGAAATTTGGTTTTGAAATACCATGGGGCTCTACACAGATATATCCAAACTGAAATGGATTTTATGGACATCTCATCACTTGATGCTGCTTATCGATATGCTGTTAAAATCGAGCAGAAATTTAAGCACCAAAACAAACAGGAGTTCAGGTCTGCAAATCCGCAATAAGCAAAGTATGATAAAGATGGCCCTAACAAATAGTCTCCCAAAACTAGTCCAAGCCACATGAAAATAAGGGTCACAGAAAGACGAAGAAGGACACTGGAAAATGGTGTGATTTCCATAAAATCCCTTGGCACAACATCAATGAATGTCACTCAAAAAAATCAATGATGGCTGAGATCAAAGACAAGGAGTCGAACCCTGATTCAGAATCTGATTTAGAAAATATTGATAGAAGATAGATCATCGATGCAGACCCCATTGATATTGTCGCGACCACAACAATTCATCCAGAAGAACCAACAGATCTTGAAGAGGGGGAGCACCTTGTTCATTCACAGATGTGGGCGAAAGGAACCCCACTACATTTTATTGTTGATAGCGGAAGCCAGAAGAACCTCATCTCCGCAAAGGTCGTCAAACAATTGGGATTGTCGACAACACCACACCTACAACCATACAACATCAGGTGGCTTCGCCAGGGATGAGATCTTCATGTCATCCAACAACGTCGATTATCATATAGAATCCAACCCTTCAAGGATGAGGTATTATGTGATGTTTCCCCACTAGATTTCTATGATGTTCTCTTGGGCCAGCCATATATGTGGAAGCGCCATGCTATCTATGAGTCTCCACCTCGTAGTGTCATTGTTACTCTAGGGAGTCATCTATACATGATACCAGAGGTAGTTCCAACTATTGTCCCACCTAAACAATGGTGCAAGGTAGTATCTCATACTACAAAATTCAACTTCTTCATAGTCTATTCAAAGCATGAACAAAAGAACACCACTGCAGTCTCAGTCCAAGCACCTTCTATTCAATAGAAGCAGGTCAGAAAGATTACAACAAAGTGTAAAGATTCCTTCTGTACACATGAATCTCATGTAGCCAGACTGGTTAAAAAGGTCCAACCCTTTCAGCCATAGGTTCGTGACAACCTTCAACAAGCTAAGCAACACAACTTCTCCAACAAGGCAAGAAGCTCATCAAGATGCAGATTCAACAAACGTGTTTCCCTCTCCCCCGGTACTCAACACAATGGAGACCATTTATTCCTAAGGAGGGATAATTGATCTAGGTGGATATCGGTGGCCACCCACCTTTTCCAACTGACTCAAAATAGTTTTCTCACAATTTTGGTAATTTACTGTTTTTAGCAGTTTTTAACTTTCGAGGCCATTTTGAGGGTCTAAAAGAAGGTTTTTTGGGATCGAGCTTCATAATGATAGCCAAAGGATCTGATTGAGCCCCCAAAATGAATCTCCTCAATGATACCTTTCCAATGAGATATTGTGCGCCCCAAACAAAGATCGTATGCCAAAGTTACGCCCTCGGGAAGTTGATACACCAAACTGCCCAAAACGGGGTCCAAAAAAATGTTGACTTTTCATCTTCTGGGGTTAGGGTTTTGGATTTTATTTATGATAAAAAGGCCTTTGGATCCTCATTGTAAAATCATCTTCTTGCAAATGCGAGTAGGGGACACATCTCTTCTCGGAGATAAGCTGCCACCATTCTAGCGAGTCTTTCACTCTGTATTTTTAAAGTCTTTGTACATTTTCGCTCATTAATAGAAAATTGTGTATTACTGTATCTTTGTGTTTATGGTTGCATATTTGATACATTTCTATTATATTATTGGATATCCGAGATACCTCTTCACATTTCTTTATTATATCTCCTCTCTTATTTCGTGCCAAAAATAATCCAGATCACTAACACTCCCCCTTAATGGAGAAATGAATTCTCTACAACTCCTACGTGATTTCTATATATTTCAAATTTTGGCTTTCCAAAAGGCTTGGTGAAAACAGTAGCGCCATCAATATTACAATAGATTAATTCAATTTCCTATAGTCTCTTCCTGGTATCATAACCAAACTGTAGACATAACCAATGGACGCGTTCTTGGGGCACCACATTCACCAAGAACCACAAGCTTTTACCAAGAACCACAAACTTTTAAGTTATGTTACCCTGTTCTAAAAAAGTAAGAGAGGTTCTTCATTACAACCTTGGAATCACGGAGAATGAAAAAACGAGTGCTAATCTTGAGGTGTAGGAAGCCCGATTTTCACCTCCCACATACATCTAATCTTACAATGGTGACTTCTACTCTCACATGCAGGTTCTTTTTCCATATCCTCTATGAACTCATGCACAAACCTCCACGAATTATCACAAAATTGTCACGTGCACATCAAAACTCCTCTGGTCTTGCTACGGCCTTCTTTATGTGCAAGTTTCTTCGAATAAATATTCTAGGCCCTCCGAGAGTTACACTTAGAGCTGTGATACCAAATTAGAAACACAAACACAACCGATTTATGTCTAAAGGCTTATTTTATTAATAGATGGATTTTACCAAAGTTATAAAAATCTGAAAGGCGAAGCTTTTAGTAACCTCTAGTTTCATTTATCCATTATTTTTTCTAACAAAATAACGGTTAATATTAAAATATATATTAATTTTATTTGATGATATAATTATTTTCAATATAAAAATGAAAAGTATGATTTATTTTAGCGTTTCCACGTAAAAAGTTGAACGAACAATAACCCTTCAAATTTGATGTATGACCCTGCCTTCCAAAATTTGATCATGCCTGCGACATCACGATTTCCAAATGTCAAACGATCAGCACCAAGGGCGCTTGGCAGCAATAGCAACAGGTTGTGCAGGCCGTTCCACAAATACTTGGCATGCGTCGCCTTCACAATATGGAATCTGGTTCAAACCCATGGATAAAACGGCTACAATCTCCAACAACATTTATGTAAACCTGCAGAACCGCGCCCACAGCAGAACCGTACCCAATAGAAGTAAACGAGTCCTGTTACTGCCCAGTGCCACTGCAATAGTAATGCCCTCTGAGAAACATCTGAGGCAACCATTTGCCGGTGTAACACCTTTAAAGACTTAGGCTCCAAAGATTCTATCAACAGAGGGACAACAATCACCCCACCAGTTTCACCTTTCAACAAACAAATTAATGGAAAACCTCTTTCGGTGCGACGAAGTAGACAACAATCAACAAAATCCACAAAAAATTAATTTTGTAATTTTGTAATTGAATGAAATTATCTATTTTTGTTATTTAAATTGTATTTTTGAATGCATCAATAAATTCAACATCCTTAAAAACTTTTAAAATACTCAAATTATACAGACCTAATCACTTAAATTTATAATTTTAACAATTTATAATTAAATTTTAAACAACATCAACCAAAAAAAAAAAAAAAAAAAAAAAAAAAAAAAAACATAAAACATAGAATAAATATGAGGACGATACATGATTACATTACATTGAAAAAACTGAAACAAAAGCTTCATTTCGATTGAGGATTTTGTTCACACTTGCATGTAGCCTTTCCTCTATCCACATAACACATTTTCCCTCTTTGATTTATTTTGCAGGGTGGAGATTCGATCTGGCAACCTTATAGTAGTGGTCAAGTGGGCAAAATAAACATCGTCTATGGGATCTAAGAGTTGATTTATATGAGATATTAGCTCAAACTGGGTGTTAATTGTAATCGATTCAATTATGATCATTTGCATATTGATATCTTCTCCAGAGTTTGATCGATTGTGTTAATAAATTCCCGTGGCTCTGCATGATTTGTCATGTGAAAGGGTAAGTATGGGAGATGGATGTGTTTACTGTTCTAATTTTATGGTAGAGGAGGCAGTCTAATTTTTTGATTAGAAGGCGAGACAAAGTGGTCCACTCCTGTATAAATCCGCGAAGAACAACAAGACCCTGTGTTGTCGAAAGGCATGTTGATCTATTGAAATGGCGAAAACTCAGAGTGCTAAGTTTGAAATCGAGAAGTTCAATGACATTTTTTTTTTCGAGATCTAGAAGGTTAAGATGCACGATGTGCTCGTGCAACAAGGCATGGTGAAGGCACTTTTGGGAGAAGCAAAACAACCCGCAACCATAATAGATGAAGGCTAGGATGAGATCGATGCGAGAGCACTGAGTGCCATACGCATGTGTTTGGTCGATGATGTTATGTTCAACATTGTTGCAGAGAAGACAACATCCGGTTTGTGGACGAAGTTGGAAAGCCTGTATATGAAGAAATTCTTGATGAACAAGATCTTCCTGAAAAGACAATTGTACAGTTTGCGCATGAAGGTATGAAAATAGTTGATCATTTAAATACTTTTAATACTCTCTTAGTTCAGTTGACTAGCATGGGAGTAAAATTCGATTCTGAAGAGAAGGAAATTACATTATTGTGTTCTTTGCCTGCATCATGGGATCACTTTGTTACCTCTATTAGTTTCAGCACATTAGAAAGTATTGAGTTTGATATTATTGTTGGAGCACTGTTGTATGAGGAAACAAGGAAGAAAACCAATTCAGAAACCTCTACATCTGAGGCGATGATGGTCAGAGGCAGACCTAGAGAAAGAGGACAGGGTCAGAGGGATTTCTCTCGGTCAAAGTTGAAGGGAAAAAGGAGCAATCTTAAGAGTTGGTTTTGTGGCAAATCGGGACACTTGAAGAAGGACTGTTGGAAGTGACAACAAGCCTCCAAAGATGAACCTCCAAACGAAATGAAGGAAGTGAACACAACTAAAACATGTTTAGCAACAGGTTCATGTATGACTGATGAAGTTTTATCAATTAGTATTGGTTCATGTTATGAACAACAATGGTTATTAGATTCTGGTGCTTCAAATCACATGTGTCTTCATAGACACTGGTTTGTTACTTACCAATCTATAAATGATGGAATAGTTTACATGGGAAATGATATCTTGTGTAAAGTTGTGGGAATTGACAGCATTTGAATTAAGATGTTTGATGGAACTGTTAAAATACTAACTGATGTGAGACATGCAACTGAGCTTAGGAAGAACCTAATTTCTTTGGGAGACTTAGACACTGGAGAATATAAGAGTATTGTTCAAGGTGGAGTTATGAAGGTCTACAAAGGAATCCTACTAGTCATGAAGGCAAAGAAGGTTGGTAACCTATTTTTGTTAGAAGGAAGAACCGAGTCAGATCATGCAACAACTGTATCCGAGAATGAAAGTGATTTTGTTCGAATGTGGCATCAACGGTTGGGACATATGAGCGAAATAGGATTGGAGGTATTATCTGATCGCAAGTTACTTCCTAGTCTAAAGTTTTTAATGTTAGATTTCTGCAAGCACTGTATATATGGAAAGTAGAATAGGCAGAAATTTAAAACCGGAAGACACACTAGTGAGGGAATCCTTGACTATATCCATTCTAATGTTTGGGGACCATCCCCTACTATTTCATATGGATGATCATCATATTTTGTAACTTTTATAGATGATTTCTCTAGGAAGGTTTGGATCTATATGTTAAAAAGAAAGGCTGATGTATTTACTGTTTTCAAGCAATTTAGAGCTTTGGTAGAAAAGAGCATTGCTAGGTCCATTAAATGTTTAAGAACTGATAATGGTGGTGAATTTACATCAATGGAATTTGAGAACTATTGCAAGGAGTTTGAGATTGATAGGCATAAAACCACTGCCTATACTCCTCAACAAAATGGAGTTGATGAACGTATGAACATGAATCTTCTAGAGAGAGAAAGGAGTATGCTTAGTAATGCCAACTTGCAGCAAGAACTGTGGGCAGAAAACTATAGCTTGTTATCTCGTGAATCGATCACCATCAACAACAATAGAGTGCAAGATTCCAGAAGAGGTATGGACAGGTCACCCTTGTAATTATTCTAATCTTAAAGTTTTTGGCTGTGAAGCCTATGCTCTAATTTCGAAACATCAACGTTCTAAACTAGATCGAAAATAAAAAAAAGGCTTATCTTTGTTGGATATGGTGATGGTATTAAGGGGTACAAGTTGTGGGATCCTACTGCCCACAAGATCACCATTAACAAAAATGTAATATTTGATGAATCATCTCTCATCAAATCATATGTAGATGTTCAAATGAAATAGGAAGAAGTACCTAAGTATCAACATATTCATTTCGAAACCAGTTCAAATACAAATGAAAGTGAACATGAAAAAGTTTTTGAAGATGTTCATGAAGAGTTTCTTGCAGAGGAAGACATGGTTTATGATAACAATCAACGTAATGTGGAGGAGCCATAAACTTCCCTAAGGAGGCCTACGTGGGTCAAAAATCCTCCAAGAAGGTATGATGATTTTGTTTCGTCAGTTTATTTAAGTACTAATGATGATGAACCTTCGTGCTATTAGGAAGATGTGAAGGGTTCTAAAAATGATAAATGGAAAGAAGCAATGATGGATGAAATAAAGGAATTAGAGAGGAATTCCAAGAGACATGAAAACTGTAGGTTGCAAGTGGGTCTACAAGCTGAAGAAGGATGTTGATGATAAGGTGGAAAGGTACAAAGCAAGGCTGGTTGCGAAATGATATTCTCAGAAAGAAGGTATTGAATTTCATGAGATTTTTTCACTAGTTGTTAAGATTGTTTCAATTCGAAGTGTGTTAGCATTGGTTGCTTTACTTGATTTGGAGTTGGATCAGCTAGATGTTAAGAATTATTTCTTACATGGAGATTTGGATGAGGAGATCTACATGGAACAACCTGAAGGGTTCGTTCAGAATCACAACGAGAAATTTGTTTGTAGGCTCAAGAAATCATTGTATGGTCTAAGGCAGTCACCCAGACATTGGAACAAGAAATTTGACTCTTTCATGGTGAGCCAGAATTATACAAGGAGTGAGTATGATCATTGTGTCTACTTTAAGAAATTGAATAATGGCATATTCATTATCTTAGTATTCTATGTTGACGATATGATTTTAGCAAGCAAAATCATAATTGAGATCAACAGGTTACAGATTCAGATGGCTAGGACATTCAATATGAAAGATCTATGAGCAACAAGGCAGATTTTGGGCATGGAGATATTCAGAGACATGAGGAATGGTAAGCTTTGGTTGTCACAACATAAGTATGTTGAGAAGATACTTTTGAGGTTTGGTATGAACGATGTGAAACCATATGGAAACAAAAGAAGAAAATGAATATATGTCTTGAATACCATATGCTAATGTAGTAGGAAGTCTAATGTATGCGATGGTTAGTACAAGGATAGACATTTCACATGCAGTTGGGGTTGTCAGCAGGTATATGGAAAATCCATGTAAAGAGCACTAGGAAGCAGTGAAATGGGTGCTTCGGTATATGAGAGGCACAAGTGATTACTGTATCACTTATAACAGTGGTTGTGAATTAGTCTGTGGATATGTTGATTCTAATATTGCAGGTGATTTGGACAAGATAAGGTTGACTTCAGGGTATGTCTTTACTCTTTCAGGTGGAGCTATTAGTTGGATGTCAAAGCTATAGAACAATGTTGCTTTATCAACTACATAAGCAAAATACGTAGCTGCTTCACATGCTTGCAAAGAGGTAGTTTGTTTGAAAGGTTTGTTTGGTGAGTTTGGAAGGATGCATGACAAAGTAAAGTTACTTTGTGATATTCAAAGTGCTATTCACTTGGATAAGAATCCAACCTACCACAATAAAACAAAACATATACCTATCAAGTATCATTTTGTAAGACAGGTCATCGATGAACGTGGAGTCTCTCTTGAGAAAGTGCATACAAAAGAGAACTACGTAGACATGTTCACAAAACCATTACTTTTAAAGAAGCTACGATGGTGCTTGGATTCTCTTGGCTTGCAGAAAAGGTGATGAACAAAAGGAAGGAGCAAGGTATTATGTTAATTGTTTTCAAGGTGGATATTGTTGGAATTTTGGTGACAACAAATTCCCAAGAATAGTTTTTTGATCCTATTATTTCGAATTGGTTGTAACTAAATGAGACCAAGAATAGGAGCACATCAAATGAATTAATTTCTTGTGTAAATTGTTATTAATTTGCGTATGCCCGTAGAGGCTGACGGAGATGTATGAGTGAAGATGTTGTAAATATCCTTGATTTAAATAATAAGACAACCAATGCCTTCGCTTGGTGAATGTAGCCCAAATATTGGGTGAACCACGTAAATCCTCATGTCAAATGTTTGATCTGTTTTCTGTATTAATCCACTGCATATTAGCTAGTTAATGGTGGCTACAAGGTTAACAGTAAGGGTGGGAAAATTGTGAATGAAAATAAATTTTCACTATGCACTCACATTGTGTTGATCAACAACAAATTGAGTTCATTTTCCAAGTCACTGAGAGCTCCAAAAATATCCTCATTTCTAATGACTATAAACTTTTTCAGAGAAATTCCCAAAAAGATGATTGGAAGTATCATCTCTCCTAAGATTTTGAATTTGACTAGCACATCCCTCCAATCATTGCTAGAGAGATTGGGGTGTTTGAAACAATTGGTATACCCGATCTTAGCATGGGTAACCTATCAACCCAAGTAGTGGTCACGTTGTCGCCTTGTTCGAGAACGTACCTCTGGTCAAAACATTTCCTTAAGCCAAGAGGCATTGTGCTATGGAAATTTTTATGATTAATTACTAGTTGATTAAATTTTTTAAATGAATGATGAAGACACGTTGTACATGAATATGCTATGACATCCACATGTCTATCATGTGGAGTCACTTGTCTCATTTCCTCAATGGGCCTTTTCCACGTACTTTCCCCTTTTGTTGTGGTGTTAACATGTTGGATTGTAAAGAACCAATTATAAGGCCAATGGCATAAATAAATGAATGATCCATGAATACCAGAGAATTCAAAATTATACAAACTACAATAATAACACTTATTTCCTCTAAGTTGCAAAATATCCATTGCCTCTAGCATGTGTATCATGTAGGAAATTTAAGTAATTTATATGTAGGAAATTTGCACAATTTGAGTCTACATCTACACAAGCTCCTTTCATTGTATTTCCTCCAATTCTTGAGTCTTCCCAACCATCCATTCCTCTTAAACAAAGCTGTAGTGCCAAACATCCCAAGCGTTATTGCATTAACCATCATTAGTTTAAGTCATCTAAAAGAAATACACACGTTAGGTTTGGATCACAACTACAAGATGCATTATGTCGCAAAAACCTAAGCATCTACTCCTAATAATACAAACACATTTAATGGTACAAACACATTTTTGGGTTGAGAAAAATAAACCTAGTCACTCTCTTTTGATGTCCTATCAACTTGATCTTTACTTACATCCAAAAAGACATTTTATTTAAATTTATGTGCAAGTGCATTGAATAGGGTTGATTGCTGAAATTTCCACCAAAGTTTGTGTTAGAATCTCATCCACTCAAACATTGTAAATTTGAATTGTATAGTTTTCCATACCAATAGCAATTATGGTGTTGTTTTAATGGTGGAAAGCAAGAAAGCTCATTCGTGTTGGTGGTGCTATGAAAGTTGTCATTCTATGCACTGAACATAATGAAGTATAGAGTGATAAAACTTTAAAAGATAAATTCTTCAAAATATAGCAATAAATAAATAATTACATACTTTAAGGAATAGCAAAAATATTTTGTGAATTCAACCCAACAATTCTGTGCAATCTCTATGGACAACTGAAAACAACATGACTAGTAAAGTTTTTCCCTCATTTTCAAAAACTCTATTTCAGTTCTCATCTGATCATGGTCGACCAAAAAGTATATAAGAAATAAAAATATCTACCATTATCATGAAAGAAGAGCAACGATTGAGTAAGTAGCTGGCGACATCCAAGTTCTAATCATAGAAATTCCCAAATTGACACCAAAATAAGTGCATGTTGATTTTAGGCTCGTCACAATGAAGCTTGAGGTAGCTTGAGGGGACAATATAAACAACGACACGAGGTATTTCAACCTTGCCACGCTAAATCCTAAGGATATCCAAGCAACTCGTGGTGACTATAGAAGCACTTCCCAACATTTGTCAAACAACGTATTTCAAAAACATTTATGATAATAACTGTGAATGACCCAATGTGTACAAATATTTAGAATACCAATAACTCTTTCAGACACTTGGCATGATTATAAGCGTCTTGCAAGAATTGGGCTACACCCAGAGAAGAGCATTGGTAAGGCATGCATGGAGGAATGGTTCAAGGTAGGTGGAAATTTGAGAAGTGAGACCTTACCCTAGAAGGGACATGGAAAGACTTAGCGATAAAATGTTTTTCACAAAAGTAACCAATTTTTTATTATTATTATGAGTTGTAGCGATTGAACCATCTAAAGTGATCTTTGATGTTTGGTATTTGGATTATTGCCTCTCTCTTTGACACCAAAAAGCAATGCCTTGATGTGGGGCCAAATGTGACTACATCTGTGTCCATAATTATCATTGTGAATTGTGATTTTCACATTGACAATTTTAACAAGTGGTATCAGCGTTGATTGGAGGATGCGTCAATTCATAGATCCCCACAGATCCCTCCTCTCGAAGGGTGCAGAGACTTATTACTCAACCTTGCACTCATGACAAATTGATGAAATTTCCGCAGTTAAGACAAAGGAACAATGCATAAATTTTTTAAGATTTCCGCACTCCAGTGTTAGGTGAGGTGCGGAATTCCCGCACTCTAGTGTTGCATGAAGTGCAACGACTCCCTTAAGTAAAAAAGCTGTGATCTCCTTTTTAAAATTTATTCGCATGGTATATTGTTTGGAATTTGAGGCATGGTTGAAAAGTTTAAAAGCTTAAAGAATTAAAATATACGGAGGAGGATGCTTAAAAGGTGTTTTTTTTTTAATTAATTAAAAAGTGCCAAGTCACGTGGGTGAGTCAAAGCGTGAAGGTAAATGCTTATAAAAGGTGGATGTGTTAAAAAGTAAATTTTTTTCTTTATAAAAGATTTTTATTAAACCTTTTTTATATTATTAAAGGATTTTTTGGATTAAACCTTTTTTAAATTATTGTTCAATATTAGGTAAGATCATTCCTCCACATTGTTTTTCAAAAGGACTTGGGTTTTTATAAGCAGTGGATATTGGGAGTATTTTTGTGCTAATGGATAAGATGCAGAGTTCGAAGTTTGAATTTGAAAAATTCAGCAGTAAAAACAACTTTGAGCTTTGGAAGCTTAAGATGCGGGATTTACTGGTGCAACAAGGGTTGCAAAAATCATTGGCAAGTAGGTCAGAGAAACCAACAACCATGACAGAATGGGAATGGGAGGATATGGATGCGAAAGCTCTTAGCACCATCCATTTATGTCTGGAGGATGAGGTTCTATTTAATATCGTAGGAGAGGATACAACATCAGGCTTATGGAGCAAGTTGGAAAGTCTATATATGATGAAGTCCTTGACGAGCATAATCTACTTGAAGAGACAACTGTACAGTTTGCGGATGAAAGAAGGTACATAAGTTGCTAACCATTTAAATACTTTCAATACCCTTGTAGTTCAATTGACTAGTATGGAAGTTAAATTCGAAGATGAGGATGAGGCTATTACACTATTGTGTTCATTGACTGAGTCTTGGGATATTCTAGTCACCTCTATTAGATTTAGCTAAATAGAAGTTTCAGATTATGACTTTGTTGTGGGAGCTTTGTTGGTTGAGGAGATGAGGAGAAAATCTAGTACAAAAACCTCAACTTCAGAGGCGATGCTGGTCAGAAGTTGAACTACAAAGAAAAATGAGAGTTCTTTCCGATCTAAGTCAAGACACAGAAAGGGTAAAGAAAAATGTTGGTACTGTGGCAAAACAGGACATCTAAAGAAAGATTGTTGGAAGAAAAAGGAATATGAGGAAAACTCTACAAAAGAAGCAAATTTGGCTGTAACAAATTCAGGTATGATTGATCAAGTTTTATCCATTTCTAGTAATTTACAATATCAAGAAGAATGGAAGTTAGATTCAAGTTCCTCCCACCACATGTGCTCACATAGAAATTGGTTCATTTCTTACCAATCTATTGATGAGGGTGTAGTGTTTATGGGAAATGGTATCCGCTGTAAAAATGTTGGGGTTGACAGTATTAGAATCAAGATGTTCGATGGTATTGTTAGGGAATTAATGGATGTTAGATATGTACATGAGCTTAAATCAATTTTTCTTTCATTGGGAGTGTTGGATTCTTGTGGATATAAGTATACAGGTCAATGTGGAGCTCCCACAGTGTCAAAAGGTAATTTAGTGGTGATGAAGGCAACAAAGGTTGATAACCTTTATAAGCTGGAAGGAAGTACTGAAGTAGCATCTGAAGTGACAGATGTATCTTCTTGTTTATGGAAGAAGCATCAAGGTCGTAAGAGCAAGAAAAAATTGCAACTACTGGTAAGATATAAATCATTTCCAGACTTAAAATCTGTGTTTATAAATTCCTGTTTGTTTTATATCTCTGCAAGTTATGATGATGGCATAAAGGGATGTTGTGTGTGGGATCCTACTTCTCACAAGGTCATCATTGAAAGAGATATAGTATGTATGGAACAACCAAAAGGGTTGATTCAAGATTGCAATGGTAAGTTTGTTTGCATGCTAGATAATTCATTGTATGGCCTATTGGTACCCAGGCAAATATACAAGATGTTTGAATCCTTCATAGTGAGTCAGAATTATTCAAAGGGTAGGAATGACTATACAGTTTATAGTACATTCACAGTCTTGATGTTCTTTGCTGATGATATGCTCGATGTAAGACGAAGCATGGATAAAATCAATAAGAAAATGACTCAGGTGGACATGACAATTCAGATGAGGGATCAAGGAGCAACAAAACAAATTATGGGCATGGAAGTACATAGATATGGTAATGGTAATTTGTGGTTGGAGTTCAATATGAACATTATAAAACCAATTTTTATCCCTCTTGCTTTCCATTATAAGTTTTCTTCAAGTATAGGGCTTATCTATAAAGAAGAAATTGTTATGTCTCATGTAAGTTCAGTAGGAGGTCTGTTGTATGGTATGAAATGGTTAAGAATAGATGTTTCACATGCTAATGATGTTGTCAGATACGTGATAGATTCAGGTGTTACAGTGAAATGGGTGCTTCGACATTTGAGAAGCACAGATGTCACCTATACTGGTTACACTGAGATAGCCTGTGATAACTGTAATGTATATTTTACAGGCGTTTTGGATAGAAGGAGATATATCACTAAATATGTTTCACAAAAAAGTTGTAGAAGACATGTTGGAGGTGGAGTGACCCCTCAGGAAATCCAAACTTGTGCAGGTCACACAAGCGAGATCATGAAACTGGTTTTATTAGAGAAGTTGCAGTGGTTCTTGGCTTCTCTTGGCTTGCAGAAAAGGTGATGAACAAAGGAAGGAGCAAGGTATTAGGTTAATTGTTTTCAAGGTGGAGATTGTTGGGATTTGTTGACAATGAATTCTTCCAATGATGGATATGGATCCTATTATTCTGCATTGGTTACAACCAAATAGACCAAGTTAGAATATGGATAGGGATTGCATTTATTATTCAGTTTCTTGTAAATGTATATAAATACATGTAATCTTGTAGAGGCAAAAACCGAGAGACTGAATGTGTGAGAGACTTGCAAATATGATGTAATCTCCATGATATGAATAATAAGACAACTGATGTCTATGCTTGGTGGACATAGGCCAACATTTGGGTGAACCACATGAAATCCCTGTCTATTATCTGTGTGTGATTGTTAATTATCATTGTGAATTGTGATTTCCGCATTGACAATTATAACAACATAGGCTGAATCAACATAGATATACATATATTTCAAAATGGAAGGCCATCTGACTAAAAAGAGAGAGTTCCTTCTCTGGCCAATAAAAAATCTCTAATTGGACTTGTAACAACTTATCCCTATGCCATGTATAGATTGTTACAAATGAGTGCAATAGAAAAAATAGTTTACAAAGCATAAAAAACTAACTAACGTATCTTTAGAGTGGTCTCCATTATCCATGCATGTTCTATTTTCATTGGCTGCTCATTTCGAGGCTGAATTTATTGATCCACTTCCTATGCCATGGAACCTTGAGAAGAAGCGAGGTACTAGAGATTTACATGGTTCTGCATCAAAGTCTGCCGATTAAAAAAGAGGATGCAATATAGTCTAAATCAACATAGATATACATAGATTTCAAAATGCAAGGCCATTTGACTAAAAAGAGAGTTCCTTCTCTGGCCAATAAAAAATCTCTAATTGGACTTGTAACAACTTATCCCTATGCCATGTATAGATTCTTACAAACACGTGCAATAGAAAAATTACTTTACAGAGCATAAAAACCTGACTAATGTAGCTTTAGAGTGGTGTCCACTATCCATGCATGTTCTATTTTCAGTAGCTGCTCATTTCGAGGATGAATTTCTTGATCCACTTCCTATGCCACAAAACCTTTAGAAGAAGCGGGCGATTGGAGATTTACATGATTCTGCACCAAAGGCTGCGAATTTTTTGGCTCTCCTACCAGAGCGAGTAGATTTTTCTAGCCTGCTTATTCACTTCTCTAAGAATGATGGTTGTCTCTTTGTCATGTCGTTGATTTTCCTCCTCCAATTTAGCTTCAAACTTATAAATATTTCCTTTATGAGTTTCCAATTCAAACTGCTATGTTCCCACGACTTCCCTAATTTCCTTGGCTTCATAGGTTGAGCAATGACATGGCTATTTGTTGTATCATCACATTACATTCCCATACATCCTGCATGTAAGAGGAGCCTTGATACCTTCAGACAATCATAGAGAGATCAAAATCTGGTTGCAAAGGTAGAAGATACCTGAATTGTATGAAAAGTGAGGCTCGACATCCATGCTTGTGGTATTTAAATTGGTGAGATGATGAGTTTTGTGCACTTCCATGCAATTCAAACTAATAAAACAACGTGGGAGATGGTATAAATGATTTTCAGTATTTCCCACATTCCTCATACAGAAACACCTGATGAGAATTTAAGGCGAACACAAGTGAAGGGTATGACATGTGCCAAGTGGTACATCTTGTTGATGTGGGGTGACAATGTGGTGTCCTATATTCGATGAGTGATGCTTGCTTCCTATTCGTGGTGTGGGAAGTCAGAACATCGCCTTTAATTAGAGCCATGTGTTATAAAACTTTTAAATGAGCCACATGGTCCATGTGTTATAAAAATTTTAAATGAGCCACATGGTCCAGAATAAGGTAGAAGGTGATATGAGAAAACACCATTAATTTTAATTTTCCCTTGCTCTAGGGATCGAGCCTCTTTTTATAGTGCATTAACCTTGATGTTTAGATGTCAATGAACATGATAATATTAAATAGACTAGAACTTCTACCCTTCTTGTATAATTATTTGATATTTTCTTTGCAAACTAAGGTGTTGGCATTTGTCAAGGTTTTGGAGGCCATTAATAACCAATTCTGAGTCCCTTACTACAACAACATCATTTCTCTGGATCTTCCCTATAATTTTTAATCACATATAGACTACCAATGCCTCAAATTGATTATTGGAAGAGTATCTTGGGCCCATAGTGAACGAAAGCACCTCTGATCCCGTAGATTCGTAAAGCACTCCCCCCACACTTGTCACCACTCTATATAAACCTTGATTATTACTAAATCCCAACCACTAGAAAAATGTATTACTGCTTCATTTATAAACTCATAAGAATCAAATAAAATTGTGCACAATATGCATATTGTCGACTACCCGTGGTGGAATTCTAGATATGTATAAATTTTAATACCATTAATAGTACCAGAGTCATTCTCTTCGCGGTTACTTTTGAACTAAGATTTCTCTCCAATACATTATAATATTTTATCCCATTGGGATTTTTTAAACCTCTACAATATAACTTCTCTTAAATTCATTACATAGAAGGGATTAGCTACTATGCAACTTCTTCTTGTTATTCCTAATGGAATGATATGGTTTGGTTTTCTATTAAAATTATTGTACTTCATGGTGTGAAGGTTTATATCTTTTCCTTTAAGTTTATGGATTCTTTATGGTAGTTTTTTTCATATGATATCTTATTGTTGATTTTTTTGTTATTCATGTATGTTTATATGATTGATATTGCATATCTTGGATGAGATATTATTCACATGGGTATTAAAATTGTCAATATGTTATGTCTTTTTATTAGTCTACACATGAATGTAGGGTTTAATTTAGTGCCAAAAATTGGTTTTGTTGCTGAGATAGAGTGAAGTTCCCTATAGAAAGGATAGTTTCTCATGGAAACATGCTAAGAGTGTGATTCAAGAGTGGTTATAGGAGAAGGAAATTGAATTCACTAAGAGAAGTACATGTTTTTAGAAAAAAATGAGGTTTTCTTTATTGAATTTCCTTACCTTCACCATAAGTGGTTGAAAAAATAGACATGGATTCGACCTCAACAAATAAATTTTGAGCCTATTGAAACCTCATATAAAATTGATAATCAATAGGCTAAACCAATGGATTGATAGTGGAAACAAGTCAAATAAGGGCATGTTGTGGGATTTATATTGAATATTGTTCTTCCTTTAGTGTTTCTGAGAAATAATTTTAAGAAGGACCTAGAGGGAAACTATTGGAAATATTCCACTATGGACCAAGAATTTGCTTGTTGACAAAGCAGTAATGAATATGTTTTCTAATAAGATGGAGGATTAAATTGTTGTGTAATGGGAGTTTAGGTGAAGGAAGGATGAGAAGGGGTTAGGAAACAGACAAAGCCATGGATCCATAATTAAAGAAATCATATAGATATTCCCATGTCAAAAAAGTGCAATGCTATGCAAGACACCATATGAAAAGTGCAATTCAGTGATAGTGGAAGATGGAGGCATGACATATTACATAGAAATATATTAGTAGAGTAAAGAGAATGTAAGAGAAAATACAAGACAATATGGGAGAGAACATGAGAGAGAAGACCAAAAAGAAGATGAAGAGGATGGAGAGAATGAATGATGAAGGTGAGGAAGAAGAATAAATTAAAGAGAATTGTAATATCCCTAGGTAAAACCCCATTTGTAATTATCAATTGTAAACATGTTTGGTTAGGCTGGTGAGTCGAGTTATAATAATCTAGAATGATTATGTGATGATTAAGCTAGAGATCCTAGGATGCTAAGGCCATGAGCTTGTTTTGTATATGTAACTATGCAAATCATTAATAAAAATTACACATCGCTACGTGTAGACCAACCATGAAGAAAGAGTTATGGGGGACTAAGCTCCACTAGGTAGGGTGAGGGAGGGGGCTAAGTGTCTAGGCCTAGAGGCTAAGCTAGAGGGATTACCTCTAAGGGAATAATATTTTATTATTATTATTTCCTAAAGGCTAAGGTGGACATGAACGATGTTGTCCTAAGTTCCTGGGAAAGGGAATGAGTGCGAAGTAGAATGTATGCGGCTGCAGGTAGACAGGTTTCGACCTGGGTGAATGAAGTTATAGCTGGAAAGCCAACCTGTTAGGGGGTTGTCTCCCCATTCTTCCATTATCGGTCTAACTCGCTTAGCCTCCATCATTGGCCTCTGTATCTAGTACACACCTTGGAATCCTGTTGTGGTACTTGAGTTATCCCGTGTGTCTCTTGTAAGCCAGACGCATTTTGTATTTTCCTGAGCTGTGTTGTGTCTTAGCATTGGTTATTGTCATTTTCGGTGTCCATACACATTTGTTGTTGTTGTTTTCCTCACCATGATGGAATTGAGTTGAAGTTGGTTGAAGAAGCAGGTTGTCAAGCTTATGAGAAACTCTCTCCAGGTAAGAGAGTGTGTTGAGGAAGTGAGTTCTCTTGGAGGGAGTCCCGTAGCTTCTACAGAGCTCTGAGAATTCTGGTCCGGCCTATTACTAAATCCCAAGGTAAGGGAGGTGGAGCAGTCGATGGACTGTGTGACAGTGAAGGTGTATACTCCTGGGGTGGGACAGATATGCGGGGAATGAGACTCTGTGAGCAATGGGCGTAAGTGGCTCCTGGGAGAGAATCCTTCCTCTTAAACTGTGTGATTTTTTGTTGTTGACATCACTTGTGTCCGTTTGACATAAGAGTTGATTGAAGAAGTAGGTTGTTAGTCCTGTGAGAAACTCTCCCAGGTGAGAGAGTTTGTTGGGAAGTGAGTTCTCCTGGAAGGGAGTCCCGTAACAACTACAGTACTCTGAGACTTCTGGTCCAGCCTACTGCTGAAGCCAAAGGTAAGGGAGGTGTAGTAGCCGATGGACTTGTATTAGTGAAGGTGTACCCTCCTGGGGTGGAGCAGGCGTGCAGGGAATGAGGGTCTTTGGGTTGGGGGTGTAAGTGGAACCTAGAATAAAAGATCCTTCTTGTTGTTTTATGCAACTTCTTTGTTGTCCTTGCCAAGCCTATAATTCCCTTGCCCAGTGGATTTTAGTCCCAGTTCGTGGGTGACCCACTACTAATCGTGATGAACAGTGTGGTCTAAGGCTGGGAGGTTCGTGGAAGGTCTGCACGTAGTTGGTGGTCTTCTAATAAAAGATAAGTACCACTTTTTGTTCATTTACATGCTGTGTAATAGTACATATGTTGTAATTGATGAGTATTGTCTATGTATGTTGTATATGCTTCATGTGTAGGCTTACTGTTATTTCCGCATTAATATGTTATATATATGTAGAATAGCCATTCTATGTCTATATGAATGTGTATTTTTTTCCGCAAAGTATCTTTGTGTGGCATAGCCAATAGTTTAAGGCTAGAGCTATCACAGATCAGAGTAGAGTAGCAGAGCTGCAGGAGGCATGTTTCCCAACAGGTTATGGCTGGGTACAGTATCAAATTGCTATCAGAGCTAAGTGAAGTGCTAGGAAGTGGAGTTGCCCAGCCTGTTGGTGGCTAGGGATGTTACAAATTGGTATCAGAGCCATGGTTTCAACACTGAGCCTAGATGGGCCATATTAGTGGAAGTTGAAGCAAAAGTTTCAGAAAATAATCGTTGTTGAAATCGACAAAATTTAAGTTCAAAGCCCATGGTTCGTACCTTGAACCTGGAGCAGCCACGGACAAGAAATTCGAAGTAGGAAGTCCAGATAATTTTGATGTACAGAGTGATAGAAGGGCATTGAAATAACACTTGGACTTTGTTCGGAACACAAGATGCGTAATAAGTTTAAGAAATGGCCACAGAGAAAGAAATCACAACATTCGTGGTGTTGGGGCCATAGGATCTTTTCAGGAGAAGGGGAATCCTTCATGATCATCATATTTTGAGAAAGTGCAGGAGGGTTAACTTGGAAGCCCTTCGGACTTCACGACTTTGGTGAATTTAGGTGAAAAAATAAGAGAAGGGTCGAAGCCCGAATCTCCAAAGTCCCAGAGGATATCAACACTATAGATCTGGGGATAAGCCTTATTGTTGGATCAAGCCAAGTTAAATGGGGAAAACATGTGGTGAAGAGCGGATCAGAGCCACCGGAGCTACACACAATTGGTTGTGAGCCATAGAAGTGGGGTGTGTTGGTGCACAAACTTTCGAAGCCTGAAGTCTTGAAGCAAAAGAGAAGACATGGCGGGGCAGGATGACATCTCCAGTGGTGATGTGGACCTTCCTAGACATGCCACGTGCCACCACCTTAGATGGTGAAAATCATACTATGTGGACCCGGAGGGTAAATAAGTCTGGAAATTAGGAATTCGGGAGACTAGAAGGAAGCAGGCGTACAAAATTTCGAAGCTCGAAATTACAGAATAACATGGCATGGTGATGTCATCAGGAATGATGTGGACCCATGGGATTTGTGCCATGTGTCAGTGGGTTTTGGACCCGCCAAATATTGAAATTTCATTTGGAACATGACATGTGTAAGCTGCTTGATTGGGCCACGTGTCTGTTTCTAATGTTACTCCACATGGACCTCCTCTCGAGTATGGGTGGTGGGGCCCTGATGGTCACAGTGGCAAGTGGCACTAGTTGTGAAATCCTGAGACTTGACACTCCGAAAGAATGTTTCATAAAGGAACGAAAGGAAGAACTTTCAAAAGTGTGTAACACCGAGGTGACGAGACGTAATGATGTCACCAAATGTGACATGTTAGTGTTCAAACATTGAAACCTGGGGGCCCAGAGGATGCATGGTACTAGATGTCGTAGTCCAAAGACCACTCCGAAAGAATGTTTCATAAAGGAACGAAAGGAAGAACTTTCAAAAGTTTCGTAACGCCGAGGTGATGAGATGTAATGATGTCACCAAATGTGACATTTTAGTGTTAGAACATTGAAACCTAGGGGCCCAGAGGACGCATGGCACCAGATGCCATATTCTAGAGACCGGACTCTCTAGAAGAATTGTGCTATGTTATTCATTGGAGGGACAACCCACCGTTAAAAGAAGAAAGGTAAGGGGAGGGGTGGGGAATCGATTACAAGTCGTCGATCTGAGTGATAATGATCACAACCAATGAGACTTGTGTGAATATTAAACACTATATGACAATAGTCATATTCGCTTGCTGAGGGTTATATTGCATCTCAACCATTGGTTGTTGATGAACAGTGGACCGTAGATCCACTCCCCACACTTCATGAGTTTGTCCATTCGACACTCCGGGGAGTTACAATGACTTGGGTTAGGAACTTTCGAAGCCTGGAGACCTGATGTCCCGAATAAGTGCCTATCGACCTAGAACTTGTCCACAACCCGTGGTCACATGGGCTGTGGGCTAAGAGAAAGGGTCTAGTGCTCGAAAACTGTGTTAAATAAGGGAAAAGGGGTTAGTAAGGAAGCAGGTGGGTTTCGTCTGGTTCAAACCCGCATCAAAAAAATATTGAAGACTTGGGAACTTTATGATAGGGTCTAGCAAAGATCTAAGAGCCATTAGCTTAGAGAAAAGATATCACTACACAAGAAGTGCATCGTAGAAGAATCACAAATTTTAAAGGATCATAGCTTTCTACTCAAGGCTCAAAATTGAGCAAGGAAGCCATGATTGGTAAGGTCTCGGAAAGAGGATTCCAGATGTAATGGTTACATTAAAAAAAAAGTGCTAGATATGTCTTCTGATAGAAGAAAGAAGGAAGAAGGACATGGAAAATCCTTTATTCTACATCTGAGATTTTTCAGAAGTCAATGGATCATATGTTGTGTTCGATAAGCAGCATGGAAACCCCAAATGGAATTCTTGTTGGGGAAGACAGTCCAGGTGACAATCTTTACACATCAAATGTAAATGATAGGTGGAGAAAACCATATGTGATACATAATAATGCATGAACCATAATTTCATATGGAGATTCAAAGCATGGGAATAATGAAGGTTTTATGGAATATGAAAGAGTTTGGAGATAATATGTGACATCTCCAATGATCAGTCCTACAGATTGGAGGTAGCACCTCCATTATTGCTATCAAAATACACAGTGGAAGCATGAAATGAAGGTCATCAAATATGGCATGACATAAGTTGAATATGCATGTCATAAGGCTAAATAAAATTGCTTCAAGAAATAAGTTGGTGTTAAATATCCAAAGTTACTCAGAGAAGATGACTGGAATTATAATTCGTTCATGCAGGAGCTAAGTCAGAGGAATCAAAATAATAATGGAATGCTGAAAATTAATATTAGGATAATATGTGATGGCAAGTATGCAAAGTAGACAAGGAAAAAATCTTGTATGGAGTCAAGTCCATGAACATCCTAAGATAATGGAAGAATAAATCATGAGATAGATATCCAACTAATAGGAATGCATGTTGAAACTCCAGGGAGGAAAGCTAGAATAATAGAGGATTGTTTTTGCACTCCAAAGGTGTGAAGGTATTTCCATAAGAGCATGGAATTATCAAGTCAAGAATAATTTAAAAGATAAGTGACTTCTAAAGAGAAATCAATAAGGAACCAATAAGAAGAAAACGGTTCTATGCATGGTTTTGAATGCAGAGGAGATGGTGCCTAAAAATAATCCATCTTAAGTAGCATAGAGCCATGAATGACAACCCAAAAGGTTGGAGGCATCACCTGAATCTATGATGGTAAGGTAAAATAAGTACTCTTAGTTAATTCTATGAAGCTAGCAAAGGAGGCGTATGTGCATCCTTACAATATTCTAGAGATTGCATAGGCAAGTGAAGTTTGAGGCTAGTTGGAAAAGAGAAGAGGAGAGTACAAGAAAACCTCAAGTACTAAAGTATTCCGTTAGGAAAGGTCTGAAGAAGTTCAGTCTTGAAGAGTAACTGGAGGTTGAAGACTCCAGAGTCTCTAAAACAACTTGGTTTGGAACTTAATTCATCCAAGTATGAGTTGGGATAGTTGGCTCCAGGAAATTAATGAAAGATGAAGGTTAATATCAACTTAGTTTGGGACTCTAAATGCAAAAGAAACCAAGAGTGATTTGGCTAGAAAGTTCTCAGGTTAGAACTAATCGTGTACAATGCTTACAATGGGAGCATAAGAAGATCCAAGAATCCAGGAAGAATTGTAGACTTCTGGGATCAACAAGGAAATTTTTTACAGGGAAAATGAAGTTACTGCAATTTCTATGGCAGCAAGTATGTTATGGCTTGATTGGGTCAGCGAGAGGAAAGAATGCTTGCATGTTTTCAAGTGTTGTTGGTGATGTTTCTACATAAGGAGGGAAGCAATAGAAAGTTGAAGTGTTGGTTATAAGTTTGATAAAAGAAGCATGAAAGCTTCTATTGCCATCAGACATTCAGGTAGTATAAAATTTATTAATGGCAATCATGCAGGTATGAGTTTATTACTCTTATTACATAATTGCTTAAGGGGATTTAGGTAAGAATTTACTCAGCTAGAGTTATTTATAAAATCACATGATTACATTATTGAATGCATACCACTGGATGTGGTAAAGGCTAGAGGCTTGTATTAATTCAAAGATTCTTAGCTTTGAATGCACACACCGACATATGATAATGTCATGTTAATTTGGTTGTGGGGTAATAACCAAAGAATTAAAAGATAAGAACTTATTATAGGAATGAATGCTAGTAAGCTAGTCATGTATGAGACCAGGACATGGTTGGATATGGCAAGGTATGGATATGGAAAGGTTATGAACCACACATGTACTAAAAGTTTCCTACCTTTAAATAAAACTTGGACTGCAACCTTTTTGCTAACACTAATGAATACCACAAAATTATATTCTTGGTGTAGTGTTCGGGTTGAAAATGAAGTCATCCAATTAATTGGGAAGACAATAGGAAGTGTGTTGAGAATGTGTCAACACATTGGCCATAATTACAACTTATGGATGGTGAAATACATGATTGAGATAAAGAGAATTATGTATTTCAGTGCAAGGTGCACTGAATAAGTATGCATTGAGAATTGCACTCGTGCATAGCAAGTGATATAATTGTGTACTAAATGCAATTGTTGAATGTGTTTTGTAAGTACATGCATATATATTATTGCATGGAAATAATAGTTACTAACAACTGAAATGTTGTTAACTCATGAAGTTGAGGACATTGAAGGAGTTGCTAGACATTGCAATAGGAAAGTTGCAAGTCAAGTAGTCACATTAATATTGACTACAAGAATTTTTCTTGTTCAAAAAAAGAAGTAATGAACTTACAGATATTACTGTGAACATGCATATGCATAGAATGATGAGTCATTCTATTTTATTAAATTATTTGGTAATTATGATTGAATTGCTAGATGTGGACAATTCTAAGTTCACTGCATATGGTTATGTACATATTGCAATTGAATTATGATGTACAAGAAATATTGACAATTGTTGGTAGTATGCAAGATGAAGCCTTGCAGGAAAATGGTATGCAGTTTGGTGCTTGTGGAAAAACACAAGGAAGGTTGAAATCCTAATATGGAAACAACCAAGAAGAATTATGAAATGGAATTTCATGTTTTGGGGAAAAGTTTAATTCCATTTTTGAACTAAGTTTGAGTTCCTAAATGAATTCTTTTATGTTCTCTCATGATAACTACATGTGTGTGATGCAGATGAGACAATATTGGCTAAAGTGAGAATGATGGAAGAAGAACTACTGATAAAGACATTGAAGCCCTTTAATGGAGAACCTTGGTTAGAGGCACTGGTAGTGGGTTGGCACTCTTCTAGCGTGTGAAATCCTTGGCAAGATGGATCGTTGATGGACTTTGTAGCAGTGAAAGGATACCTGATCCTGCAAGGGTGAGTTCAAAAAGGAAGAGGCAACTCAGAAATGCTTATGGCATGGTAGTTGCCATAAGGAGGGTGTGTTAAATGGTACAATGAGCTGGATTCTTCTTGAAACAATTCTACAGAGTAGATCAAATGAATTCCAACTACAGTGTGAACACCAAAATTGGTGCTTGAAAGTAGAGCACTAGGTGGATAATAGGCTTCCAATAGCTAAACCTTGGAGCCTTTTGAATAATTTTTGAATTGCATATGTATAAACAAGTTGCACTGAGGACAATGAAAAAATAAGGAGATGGGATTGTAATATCCCCAGGTAAAACCCTAGTTGTAATTATGAATTGTAAACATGCTTGGTTAGGCTGATGAGTCGAGTTATAATAAGCTAGAAGTCTTATGTGATGATAAGGCCAGAGAGCCTACGATGCTAAGGCCAGGAGCCTATTTTGTATATGTAACTATGCAAATCATTAATAAAAATTACACATCGCTACGTGTAGACCGACCACGAAGAAATAGTTACGGGGGACTAATATCCACTAGGTAGGGTGAGGGAGGGGGCTAAGTGTCTAGGCCTAGAGGCTAAGCTAGAGGGCTTACCTCTAAGGGAATAATAATTTATTATTATTATTTCCTAAAGGCTAAGGTGGACATGAACGGTGTTGTCCTAAGTTCCTGGGAAAGGGAACGAGTGCGAAGTGGAATGCATGCGACTGCACGTAGACATGTGTTGATCTACGCACATGCAGTTATAACTAGAAACCCAACCTGTTAGGGGGTTCACTCCCCATTCTTCCATCCTCGGTCTAAATCACTTGGCTTCCATCGCTGACGCATTTATCTAGTACGCAACTTGGAATCATGCTGTGGTACTTGAGTTATCCCGCGTGTCTCCTGTAATTCAAACACATTTTGTATTCTCCTGAGCCATGTTGTGTCCTAGAGTTGGTTGTTTCCATTTTCGATGTCCATACCCATTTTTTGTTGTTGTTTTCCTCACCATGATGGAATTGAGTTGAAGTTGGTTGAAGAAGCAGGTTGTTAGGACTATGAGAAACTCTCTCCAGGTGAGAGAGTGTGTTGAGAAAGTGAGTTCTCCTGGAGGGAGTCTCGTAGCTTCTACAAAGCTATGAGAATCCCATTCTGATCTGTTGCTGAAGCCCAAGGTAAGGGAGGTGGAGCAGCTGATGGACTATGTGACAATGAAGGTGTATGCTCTTGGGGTGGGACAGGCATGTGGGGAATGAGAGTCTGTGAGCAGTGGGCGTAAGTGGCTCCTGGGAGAGAATCCTTTCTCTTAAACTGTGTGACTTTCTGTTGTTAACATCACCTGTGTTCGTTTGACATAAGATTTGATTGAAGAAGTAGGTTGTTAGGCCTGTGAGAAACTCTCCTAGGTGAGAGATTTTGTTGGGAAGTGAGTTCTCTTGGAAGGGAGTCTCGTAAAATCTGCAGTACTTTGAGACTTATGGTCCAACCTATTGTTGAAGCCCAAGGTAAGGGAGGTATACTAGTCGATGTACTTGTATTAGTGAATGTGTACCCTCTTGGGGTGGAATAGGCATGTGGGGAATGAGGGTCTGTGGGTTGTGGGCGTAAGTGGCTCCTAGGATAAAAGATCCTTCTTGTTGTTTTGTGCACCTTCCTTGTTTTCCTTACCAAGCCTAGAATTTCCTTGCCCAGTGTAGTTTAGTCCCAGCTCAGGGGTGACCCACTGCTGAGCGTGATGAGCAGTGTGGTCTAAGGCTGGTAGGTTCATGGAAGGTCTGCATGTAGTTGGTGGTCTTCTAATAAAATATAAGTAACACTTTTATGCTCATTTACATGTTGTGTAATGGTACATATGTTGTAATTTATGAGTATTGTCTGTGTATGTTGAATATGTTGCATGTGTAGGCTTACTGTTATTTCCACATTAATATGTTATATATATGTAGAATATTCATTCTATGTTTATATGGATGTGTATGTTTTTCCGAAAGGTATCTCTGTGTGGCATAGCCAATAGTTTAAGGCTGGAGCTGTCACAAATCAGAGTAGAGCATCAGAGCTGCAGGAGGCACGTTTCCCAACAGGTTATGGCTGGGTATGTATCGAATTGGTATCAAAGCTAAGTGAAGTGCCAGGGAGTGGTGTTGCCTGACCTATTGGTGGTCGAGGGCGTTATAAGAATGTAGTATAATTGTAGATGGCATCATAAGAGTAACACATGTCAGTGCCTCGTGATGAATCATAGATGAAGAAACATGATTTGATGAAAGCACTGATAATAGTGATGAGGATTACACTACTAACATAGAATGATGAGAGTCCAAGGAGGGGCCGATGGACTTGAGATGCCTGAATTATTAGCACAGTTAAGTTTAGAGAAGACACATGGATCAATAGGAGTCTATAAAAAAAAATATTTGTAAGGACCACCATCCCCCACCCTCAGAGAAAACCCTCATGCATTCATCAAATGAGAAAGAAGTAGAATTAGTATATTAATAATCATGAAGATATATATCACAACAATGGCATGGAACAATAGGAGGTGATGAGCATAACATAGTCAAAAGTTTGAATTTTATTAATATGGAACATATGCAAGCATAAACCTTAGATGTTCATTGTTAAACATGATAGGGAAGGATGGCACTCATAAACAACCTATGATGTTGTTTGGTCAGTGAATAAGATTATCAATGAGGCATAGAAGGTCACATAAGTGGAAACTATTTTTTTGGGAAAAAGACTTTCAATGGTACATGAAGTACAAGGGAAGTAGTCTGGCTAGATAGACCAAAACACTAAATGAATTAAGGAATCATTTGAACAAAGAAGTATGGAAGGCCAACTCTAAACACAATAGCACAACTAATATTAAGGAGATTAATAAAATCATCAAATAAAATGTAAGGGATTAAGACCAAAGATTCAAGGAGTAGTTGGGAAGATTGGCATTTCATATTAACAATGTGCAATATAAAGAGTGGTTCATTTCTAGACTACTCCCCCATATCAGGTTTCCTTTGATGCAATAGAGAATAACTACACAAGTAGAGGCCTTAGAGATTATAATGTGGTTGGAATCAATTGGAGATCTTAGAGGAAATCCATCCTCTAGAATGATAGAAATGCATAACTAGTTGACCTTTTTGACAAATCAATTGTAGGAGATGAGTAAGACAAAAGTAAAAAGGAGAGCACACATTTGGTGCACTTTTTGTTGATAGAAGGACATTTTAGAATCAAATTCCTTGTATTGACAAATTATATCAATTTGGGTGCATCAACCCCTTTTTCTTTGGGGTTAAACCCAAAGTAGTGTGAAATTTTTAAGCAATGGGATCACAAGCCTACATGTTTCCTTATCTCACAGAAGTACCATAAGTTAACAAATACACCATTATGTGAGTTTTTCAAATCCATTGGACATAATTGAACCATTGTAGGTCACGACAACTAGTGAAAGAACATTCTATGGATGCCTACATGGTACAAGGGGAACATGGAGATAACATACTATGAGGATGAGGTCAAGTAGGATATTGTGGACATAGAGAATATGGAGGATTAGCTGGATACAACAAACCCCCCACCTTATACAATGGTAGAGAGGTTATGAAAATTGCATGGAATTGCACCAAGACAATAGTCTATAGAAAACAATGTTTTACCTGTGGGCATAACATAACATATTGTTAAGATCTAATCGAGGCGTGAGAAGAAAAGAGGAGAAGAGTGTATAGTGATTGGTGAACCAAGGGAGAACAAAACAAAAGAAACACTAGCAGTAAATTTATTTAATCATGGAGGTTCCCATATTGGAGAGAATATAGAAGCAATACTAGCGAGTAAGATCATAAAATAAGGGTTGGGACTACCTAAGTTTGATCGAGTCAGACATAAATAATACATGCTCTAGGCCATCAAAACCCTTGATAACACATTAGTGGGCTAGAGAGAAGTGAAGGAAAAAGGAGAAAGCATCAACAGATCATACTATAAGGATAATTTATAGGCCAAGTAGGTAAATATCGAGTGTGAGAAACACCTACATATGGTTATCATGGGAGACTATTGGGATTAGGAAACCATTACAGGGCTAGTCTAGCCATTGCGTGTATATGAATACCTATTCCCAAAGGATTTCTCAAAGATTAAGGGTATGACACGATGAATTTGGGAGAAGAAAATTGAGCTAAATATTGAAACAAATATGGTGAAAAAGAAACCATACCAAATTAAGATGAAATATAAGAAGAAAATGAAGCAAGAGATAAAAAAAAACACAAGAAGTAGGACATATATTTCTTGTAGAAGAATCAAAATGGATTAGATTGATGGTGATTTAGAACAAAAATACAGGAGGAATAAGGATTTATGTTGACTTCTGCTCATTGAACATTGCTTGCATTCATGACCCATTCCCTATGTCATTTACAAAGAAGACTTTGGAGAATGTAGTAGGGAGGGAAACATACTCATTCATAGATAGATTTTTTAGATACAATTAAGTGTGCATTGTAGAAGACAATATGAATACCACTTTAAAAATATAATGGGGATGATTTGCATATAATATAATGCCTTTCAAACTAAAGAATATGCTTATCATCTTCTCAATGATTGTATTTGCTTCCTTTAAGGAATATATACCTAATTGTTTAGAAGTATACTTGGAAGACTTGAGAATTTATAGTGTACTTAAAGAACTCATCTAGGTATTATGTGTTATGCTAGAATTATGTAGACAATCCACAATTTTCATGGAATCTAAAGAATTTTATCTTTTGCACACCTTACAAAGTTTTGGTGGGCCACATGGTATATAAGGATGGGACATGGTGGACCACAGAAAGATTGATATCATATATGATATGTTAGAAAGAACCAATGTGAAAACACTACATGCAATGTTGGAACACATACATTCAAGTGAACCTGATGGTTAATTCACTTGAGAATACATTATAATAAGTACACATCCATATAATTCACAAAGGATAAACTAATTATTATTGATTATTAACTGATATAATTAACGTGTATATAAATATACATATGAGGTGATAAGTCATGTCCTTTGGAAAAAGGCATGATTTATTATTATGAAAAGATTAACATAATATTGGCCTACGTGAATTCTATTACAACAAACATTTATGCATTATTACATAGTGGTAATATACCCTAGGTATATTACAAGTCCTCCCTCCTTAAAAGATGATTTTTCCTCAAAGCACGAGTAGATAACACTTATTTTGATAGAATAATACATCTAAATTCTATAACCTTTGGCTATTTGATAAGGTTGAGGACATGAACAATATGAATTATGAATCCTTGAACATATTGTTGCATCAAAAAAAGATCAATCCAACCTAAATGGACTCTTTCTAGAACTTTTTGATGTTAAGAGTTTGGATTCGATCTTATTTTTTGTTGACTTCAATATGTATTGAGTTTTGGATGCTTTTATATGTAAGAACAACATTGGCATTGGTATGTTAATTCTTGTGTGCTACATTTTATGTTATTAGGGTGTCAATATGGTACCTTGATAAGTTGATCATTCTTAATCTATAGTTTAATTTTTTCATGATATACTTTATTTGTCATGTTGATATTTGACATTTTTGTATTCATTGTTGCATCAAAAACTTCATCAATGGTGGTTGATGGAACATCAACCATCATTGAATCTATAGGTGTTTGTAACACCCCTTTAAGTGTTAACTTCTCAAGTTACATAATTGTGCAAGGTGCACAATTAAGACAAAGTTTCAAGTGTAAAATTACATAGGTTGTGCAAGTTGCATCAACGTTACATAAGACATTTTTAAACAACACACTTAACATATTGTTCCATTTATTGGAATTATACTAATTATAATTATTAATGTAACTTTGGATTTCATACATCATAGAATTGGAACTACAACCTAATCATAATATCCACTTACATAACCACTTTAAACCATTGTCGCATTAGGTAAAATTAGTATCCTCACTTATCACTAGTACATTGGGCCCATATGCTGGCAATTTAGTGAGGCAGGTTCATTGCCAAAATGCCACAAGTACGATGAAGCCTAAACCCCACTTTTCATCATGTCACGCCTATCGCAAGTGCGATGAACTATGGTTTTATCCTACATGCGACATGCCACTCTTTTATTGCAAGAGAAACACAAAATTCCATCATACCATTGACCGTCGTTCATAACAAATCTAGCTTGTTTTCATCACTAATGCCTCGTAAGAGTGACTAACCTATGAAAAACATGGATCACAATTGGCCAATGTCCATGGCCATTTTCATTGTAGGTTCATCATGCAATCGACAAATCTTTGTTGCAAGCTCGTTGGAAGAATGAAACACTTACGATGAATTTGGAGCACAATCGACCACTATCCAAAGTCATTGTCATCATAAGATCGACTTGCCTTCATCATATGATCGACTATGTGTCATCGAAATATCAACTAGGCTTCGTCGTAAGATCAACTACACTTAGTCATAAGATCAAATAGGATTTGTCATGGGATCGACAATGTACTAATGAAATCATTGTGATTCTGGCAGTGGTTGGGTTGGATGGATAACGTTTCGTTAGTTGTACGATCGATGAATTCCTTTGTTGAATTTCTGATGAAGGGTTCATTATTTTAAAAATAATAATTGGGATCATGTTGAGCTACGAATTTCGCAGGTCCTAGGTCCACTAAGTAATCTAAGATGAGTTGGAATTGTGCTATAGCTCTGATACTAATGGTATGATATTTGTAGAATTGAAGAGTAGAAGATAGACAATGTGTCCCAAAAAAATAAAGTACTTCACATTAAACACTCAAAAATGGGCTTACCACTTAACCATCATGTTAACTAAGGTTTGTGTAACTCACAAAAATTAGCATTAACTGACTTAAAGAAGATAAACTTGAATAAGATGCTAATTACCTCAACCAAATACCATATAATTAGAAGTGGATCTATTAGATTGTTGTTGGTAGCATCCTATGTGAAATTTCATGTAGCATTTATGATCATAATAGTGAAGTTGTTGACTTTGTTTGGATGGAACAATATGGAAGTAGTTTTCTCTAAAACTATTGAAGAATGAACCCAAATGGAGAGACATTAAGCCTCATCCTTGGAACACACATAAAAGGGATGATGGATAGAATATGATCCATTTCACTGGTGGAATAGAAGAGTCAATATACTTTTCTCACCATTATTCTAGCACTAATATTCCACCATCCCATTGTCCAAAGCACTCGGGATAGGAAGATGAATTTATAAACGTATAATTGAAGAAGCATTCCACCTTTGGAGGATTAATCACCATGGACAAGGCTAAGGAGAGTCATATATCCCTTGCTTTGGCTGATAAATTTGTCCAAAATTTTTAATGTTATGGTTAACTATGTGTTTCTATGAACTCTGAAAAGGATTGATCTAAATGTCATTCTATCCGAGATGAGTATGTCTCTTTCCTAACATGTTTAGAAGCATCTTCCAAGAGATATCACTGCTCACAATGACGCTTAACTTAGTCATATTTTTTCTTGTGAAATTCCTCTCCAAATTTATTCTTGGGTAAAGTATGTATGTGCCCAGACCCTATAATTAGGAAAAACATTACTACTATATATCAATTAGATCAATAATGTGACAATATTGAACCATAATCATATGATCCAAAGGGCATTGTAGATTGATAGCTTGATGTGGAAGCCTATAATAGTCAACACTATTTTCAATCCTATCTTAATAGTATGGCTATTATACTTTTCACATTATTTTAATGTCAGATCTCCAATCTTCTTCTCCTAGATAGTAGTGAACATGTATATTGTTGAACCTGATTATGAAGTTCAAGAGTTTCTTATAGTATTTATATGGAGGTTTGTAGCAATCATCAAGGTTCCAAATGGTTGAATATTTAATGGAGCTATTTTGTTCAAGCATGTAATTGAAGGCCTTTTCTATTCATTCTATTTTAGAGGCAGAGTATAATATTGATGATGCTTTCAAAGGATTGCAAGGAACACCCATATTATAATCCTTCTCCAAATTGTTATAAATAAGGTCCCTAAAACTAAATGCTAGAAATTAGAAAGGAGGCTAATATGGATTAATTGTTTCAAATTTTATGAAGAGGGCCAACTAACTCCAAGAAAAAGGGTGATACCAAGTTATTCCATGCAAAAGGATAGGGTCGAACTATCTCTAATAAGTTTTGGGGCCAAATCAAGTTAGTTTATGATCACATCACATATTTCTATAGTTATTTGGGGTGTACTTTTTATGGTTGAGGTAGATGTTTTGAGGTCATAAGATACTAATGCATAGCATTGGGGTTTCCATATTTTAAAATGCACCATCTATATTCCATTCATTGAGATTAGAGGGTTCTCTTTATACTTGTACCATCCTATGTTTCTTAGTGAAATACCAGTAATAGGAAGGTTCATTTCTTGGAATTTAAGGCATTACAGACTCATGCAATCACCTTTACATTTATAGGTTGATCTAAAAACAATGCTGAAATGATACAAAAACATAAAGAATCAAAGCTAAACATACTTTTCCTGATTGATTAAGGTCTAGTTTTATTTTTGGTAATCTATTAGGGAAACCTTGCTTATGGTTATGGAGATCCACTCCATATTTAATGAAAAAAACTCCTTTAAGTTGGAGTTTATTACCCTTTTGAGGAGAGGTTCCACTTGGGGGATTCATTGGCACATAATTATAGGTTCTTCCAATTTTAAATGACTATTGTAACAACATATATGACCATTTTTGCACATATCCCCATCATAGATCCATATTGTGTGGAATGTAGATTTTAACCTTGTACAATATTTACTGCAAACATATTTTCAGAAAAAGAACAGAAAAGATACAATGGAAAATACAAACATTACACAAAGATTTTTCCCCTGGAAACCTAAACCAAGAAAACCAACATATTCTATATTCATTCACAGTGTTACATTGTTTACAATACAATATACATATAGGAGCCAACGCCATCCAAAACCCTAACCCAATGAAATGGATTAGTCAAAAACACTAATTCCTTAACTGGAAATATAAAACCATTGCAAAAAACCATGTGCCGAAAAACCACCCAACAATGGACATGAAAATCGAGTCAATACGAAAAACGAGGAAAAAATGTGACACGTTTCTCGAGGTAATTTTCTTTTCTCTGGGGCGAGGTAAAACATAACAATGGATGTATGCAAAGCAGATGTACACTGCTTGACGATATCTTCTTTAGCTGGTACATTTTTTTTTATAAGTTATTAAGAATGCGGGTAAAACATTGGCTAAAATATTTTATTCGTTTCTTCTTATCCATTTTAATGGCCATTAATTCCTTCAAGAGTGTAGCAGGGGTTGATTCATCACCAAACCTGCCAATGAATACTTTTTCAAAGTCATCCCAACTTCTGATAGATCCCACAAGTAAGTTAAAATATTGTGTATGTTATCAGACAAATTAGTAAATGCGGACAAAAACTAATCTCCCTAATTTCATCCTAAAACTAGAACAAAACAAGACAATATACTAAAATTTCCTTAAATTTTATATATCAAATAAGAAGAGGATCCAAAACATACCTTTTAAATGTTGTAGACCTGGCCTTTCCAATGTGATACTAGCTCCGTCGTAAGGCTTATGGATAAGCATCTAGAAAGAAACACAAGCCAACGAAGACAAGAATAACAAAGTCTATTCGATATGAAACTATGTACATGATCAAGGAATCATACAATATGGAAAATAAACATTCATATAGGAAAGAAAAGTATATCTGTATTAAATAATGTGGAAGAAAGATACTGTTAGCGCTGGAAGTCGCTCCTGGATTGCTTGCAGAAACAGAGCCCAACGCCCATCAGTTTTTATGTCACGGTTTGATAAATGGGTGATCAAATGGGTAGAGACTCGAGGAGATATCACTCTAACTCGGGGACTGGATCTGGTACATAAAGAACAAAGGAGGTCTGGAATCCTAACTTTAGCAAGTGGGTTGATTAAAAGATGAGCAGGTGGAAGACTTAGTAAGAAAGGTGAACAAACAGCTCTGGGCAACAGGCTTGCAGCGGTTTGTAGGGGAAAAAATCTGAACGCAGGATCCTCCTGGTTCAAGGCTTCAAGAAAATGAATAGGAGACTTGACTGGATCCTCCAATTCCAAGTCATTCAACATTAAGGAAATCACAGGAACTGATTAGAGATTCCATAACTATTACAGTGATCCATTACAACATCATCCTATAACAGCTACAACTTGACTGGATCCTCCAATTCCGAGCTGCTCTAACACATTATAACAAAGATGTAAAGAAACTGGCATTCATAAGGCAAGAAGTCTCAGAAGTCTAGACATAACTAGAGCATCAGTGCTTCATTAAATCTTTTACAACCGGGAGCTCTGCTCAACCATTGATACCTTAAAAAATACAAAGACTGAGTTTATATACTCAGAGAAAAATGCCTAACAGAGGCATGCCCAGACGCCCAAGGCTTGGTGTCCCTTCAGTCAAACTCATACTGATATTCTTTGTCGGACACCACCTTAACTGCACATGGCTCCCGCAGGAGGAGTAGCTGAATCAGTAAATGCCCAGTTAGCGTGCGTAGACCTCCTCTGACTAGTCGAGGACTCGACGTGGCTTTTCTTAAAGACTGGGTACACAGGACCCTCTCAAGCGGACCACTTACCAGACCCTCCATACCTTGTAATTAATGATTGAGGTGAGGCCTCAACCACCCTCTCGTTTCTTCATTCATTTCCGACAGGTATCGGGTTCCAGACCACGTCGAACTGGAGTCTGAAGAGCAAAGTGCCCCCCTTCAGACATTTAGCTCAACTCTTCGGGGCCCGAGTAGCTGAATGAAAAATATAAGCGCCCCTTCCCCAGGCCTCCTTCTTGATGACCAGGCGCCAAAACCATGGGCCCAACTCTGGGCGCTATCGGGGATTCGGGGTTCGGGGTTTCGTGGTTCCCGCTGTCGAGAACTCCTTACCTCTCCAATCCCCGATTTACGATGAGCCCCTTTCACGTGCGAGCCCTCCTGAGCTTAACTCTTGTCGCATATGACCATGCCTCCACGACCGTGGCCTTACCCTCCTATTGGGATTACTCCTATCAGATTTTTGGCACTTGCGATGTCACGATTCACAAGTCCTCCAGACTCGCGAATCTCCGATCCCCGATAGCTCATGACCGTTGACTTGTCAATGGTCCATTCCCCGTCGCGAAAGCCTGCCACCTGTCCTCTCGACATTCGGTGTGGCCCCACGCTCCTAGGCCTTATCGGGAAATCGTGTATCACAATTTTTTAATGCACGAAACCTTTGCTTCATGAATTCCCGAATGCCGAAACTCCGACGCGGCCAGACCTTGTGCCACGCGTCCTTCGGGATGAACGACTGTCATCCATTCCTGAACCTGCTATGGGCACTATCTAATGCGCTAGCCTTGGCGCAGCTTTGCTGATCGCAATTTCCCACTCACCGCTGATTTGATTCTTTGGATACATCCCGAATGTTGAAATCGGGGCGCTTGCTCGCTTGACCTGGGCCCGAAATGGATCTCTCTGTGTGCTACGCTTGGGCACCTATCGCAATCCCGTAGACCTGTGTACCTTTGTGCCCTGATACCACAATTGTTACTAACATTAGGCTCCATGGGGGATAGAGTCGTCCCTGCGATGCTCTAAGGACTCATTTTGCAGTTCCAGTGCCTTGTTGTTGGGATATATAGTCATTATTAGGCCGCAAAAATAAAAACGAAAATGAACCAAGAAACAAAAAGGACAATATTTACAAACAAAGGAGCCATCTAAGACTCAAACAAAACATTTCTTCAGGAAATGCCCATTCACTGGGCTGCTGAAAAATTCTTCACGCTCCAAATCTCGCAACCTGTATGTGTTATTTGAGAAAATCTCAGAGATTCTGAAAGGCCCAATCTATAGGGCTTCAAATTTGTTGTGTTTTCCCTTATCTTGCTTACGAGCATCCCATTTCAGCACCAAGTCTCCTATCAGGAACCGCTCCTTCTTGGCCTTCCTATCGAAGACTTGCTTGATCTTTTGTTGATGGTCCTGAATCCTATCCACTGTCTGCTCCCTAGCCTGCTGGACCTCTACTAGCTGATGAATCCTTATGATCATGTCATTGGGCTCTTCTTGATAATCCTGGAAGAATTTCGCTACGGGAATGGCCAGCTGAGAAGGGAAGACGGCTTCGACTCTGTAGACTAATTGGAAAGGGGAGAGACATATAGATCTCTTTGTAGTCACCCGATCAACCCATAGGGAGAATTTCAACTTTGAATTCCAAGCCCTTTTGTTGTCTTCCAACAACCTTTTGATGATCCTTATCAGGCTTTTGTTGGAGGATTCTGCTAGACCGTTTCCCTGTGGATAATATGGGGTGGAGTGAATCATTTTGATCCTGAATTGTTCGCAGAACTTGGCTAGTGGTTCAGACCCGAAAGCGGCTGCATTATTAGTGTTCGTGTTCAAATGGTCACCAGGTGAGCAAATAGAGAGCGCTTGCATACCCTGTTGGGTCTAGCAGGGCAGAACAGCTGTGGAGCATAAGGTTAAAGGAAACAAAATGAACTACAATCTCATATCAACTGAAAACAAATAGAACTGTGAAAAGAAACAATCAAACATCAAACACAAAACACAGGGGTCACCAATGGTTTCAGGCTGGTGTATTAATGAAACCGGAGCATGCTGAAGGAAGAGACCAGGGGTTCCTTCTCCCCCCAATGGAAGGCTCTTTGGGGCCCTCACACAGTGCTTTCCTTACAAATGAGAAGAACTACGCATAGCAGTGAAGGAACTCTTGGTGATGCAGCTGATGGGTTGTTGTTAAAGGATGAGCCCTTAACCATCTGAACATCATAACAGTGTTTAGAATTCCCTGCCAAAACAGTGTATCCTCACGACTTTTTATAGCAGCTCCTCGGGCGGTCACGTAACCTTCTCAAAGTGTGAACAGGGACCCTTTTAGGGTTTATTTAGGTCATTAACCCACCGATTTTTCAGATCCGGCTCTGATTTGAGAGTCAAATCAACTTGGGAGTCGGTCCGTAAGCGATTGGGAGGCCGACCTATTCAATTAATGCATTGTTTTAGCAGATGAGCGGGTTTTTGTGTTGACAGCCGCGCGTCGAGCGCGCATGCACTAATAACACATTTTTTTCCTGCGCATGCACACGCGCACCAAACTGCTGTAA
>CBVK0100020265.1:0-40374 GCA_900067695.1 Picea abies
CTCTTCCGATCTCACTGAGTTCAGAAATAGACCAAAATATCATTGTACCATGGGTCTGCGGACAATATGAGGAATACATGCTTATCGGGGAAATCCTCATTGATCGGGGGGTCAGAGGAGTTAGATGGAAATTCTACGAGTAGTTCAGAGATGAAAAGGGAGTTTTTTCTGTTTGGGGTGGTAAACTCTAGGTTGAATTCTTGAAGAATAATGATCCAATGAGAGAATTTTCCATTGATCTGGTGACAACTCAAGAGGTAATGCATTGGGTTGGAATTTGCGACAACTTTGATAGTGCGAAGAAAGATGTAGTGGCACAAATTTTGAATTGCGAGGTTGACTTCTAGAGCTAGATTCTCCTCATGGTTGTATTTGATTGGTGGCCCTAAGAGGTTTTTGCTGATATAGTATATAACATGTTCGCGTTGATCATGTTCGTGTTTTTGTATATAGTATATAAGAGGTTTTTGCTGACATATTATATAACCTAAACGAGGACTTTGGCGATGGAATCCTCTAAGGAAGATAGGTAGAGAATGTAATACCTATCATAGTCTGGGAGAATGATTAAGGGGGACTTATTAAGTGCCTCTTTGAGTGGATCAAAAGAATCTTGGGCATGTTGGCCCCATTGAAAAGGAACGTCGCTTCATAGTAATCGTAAGAAGCCATGGACGTGAATGGCATAGTCATGGATGAAACACCGTAAGAAATTGGATTTTCCTTGGAGGCTCTGCAATTGGCATAAGTTCCTCGGAGGAGGTATTTCATTGATTACTTGAAATTTAAGGGGGTCTACGGTAATTCCCTGTTGGGATATGATGAATCCCAACAAGTGTCCTACAGTGACGTGGAAGACACATTTAAGCAGGTTTATCCAAATGTTGTATCTTCAACAATGTTCAAAGATGATTCGTAGATCCTCTATGTGTTGGGAACATTTCTTGGACCAAGTTGTGAGGTCATCCAAGTAGGAAAGAATGATGTGAGCGAGATCATGGAAGGCATATTTCATCACATGTTGGAAAGTCTCCCCTGCATTTTTGAGTCTAAAGGGCATGACACGATAGGCAAAGGGGCCCCAATGGGTTGTGAAGGAAATTTTTTACTGATCCACATGGCAGATTTGGATTTAGTTATAGCCATTAAATATGTCCATGAGGGAGAGTACTTCATGACCAGCACAGGCATCGATGACTTGGTCAATGAAGGGAGTGGGGAAGTTGTCTTTGGGACAACCTTGGTTTAGGTCACGGAAGTTTGTGCAAACTCGAATGGTACCCTATTTTTTATTGACAAGGACATGATTGGAGACCCAAGATGTGTATGTAAAGGGGTATATGAAGCCAGTTGTACATAGTTTTTCGATATCAACTTTGATCGCCATGGATTTGGAAGGGTGAAGGGGGCGTTGCTTTTGGAAAATAGGGGCAATGTGGGGCCAAGTGTCAATGCGATGTTCAACAATGGCTGGGTATAACCCTGGCATTTCAATGTATGATCAGGCAAACACATCCTGGTATTCCTGGAAGAGGGCCTTGTATGCTAAAATTTCCTCTAGGAGCATGCAACCCCTAGGGTGATTTCTTCCACGACATTAGGTTTGACCAAGATGTCAATCTTGATTGTGGGTGAGATATTTTCCATGTTTCCTTCTTCAAATGCATCAGGTGTGAGTATGGGATTTTTGAACTAGACTACACGACCAAGGGGGATGAAATCCTTAACTTCTATGGTATAGACAAGGGCGTATGAGGGTGGCTGACAGGATTTGTGAGACAGAAAAAGGGATCGATGATGAAAAGCATCCCATGGGTAATCTGGTGCACATAGAACCTCTAGAATGTCTTCATCGGATTGAAAGGTGAGGGAGTACAAAGAGTCTGTAACATGTGAGATTGGGGTGTTGAGATTCGTAGGGGCAATAGGTGAGGCATCTATGGATGAAGTTTGGGAATCATATGACTCTAAGGTGGATGGACCTATGGGAGGGGAATGAGGACCTTCAATATACATCATGAACCAAATATCCATACATGAATTGGATGTACCATGGTATGGGGGAGGAGGAATATTGTGAACCGGTGTTACAAAAGAGTTTGGGGTGTTTGGGGGAATTCATCGCATTGTGGTGGAATGGAAAGAGGGGTCAAAGAATAGAGTTTGGGTCATGGAGGGGGTATTCCATGATTTCTTGGATGGGGATTGTTCATATCCTAGTCCATCGAGTTTTTTACTATTGGTGTAATGGGTGGGATGGAATCCCTCTGGCGAGTTTGTACCTCAACGATGAGTGGGAACCAATATGTGTAATGATCCACCTGGTAACATAATGTACAAGGGAATCACATGCGCTTTTTTAATGACGTTGAAACATAGTGAATGTTAGTAATTATTGATACAAAGGAGATGGGTTGGGAGGAATTGGGAAATGTGGTTGGCATACTACTGCTAGGGTGTCCGAAAATTGAGGGAGGAATGGGAAGTGGTGCATGTCATGGTTGTACTAAGAGAAGATAGTGCAAGCATGATTGGTTCTCAAACTGGGAGGTTTGTAGGAAGAAGTTTTTGAGGAGGCCGATGGGGCTACTGGTGTGGGTAGTATCGACTCACTTATGGGTTTTGGAATGAGATTCCACAACTCATGTAAAGCAGGGAAAATATTGGTGGGATGTCCAATGGTGGTGCACAATGTGCATGGGGGTGGTATGAATGATGTGGAAGGGGGAATATGTTCCTTATTATTATGTGTGTTGTGTTGGGTTGTGGGTTTTCCTCTATGGTGTGTAATTGGGTTCCTGGTAGTGGTATTAGTGCCCCCAACTGTGTGACCAGTTGGATGAGTGGGTGGGTGTGCCATTGGTTTCTTGCAGTAATGGTATTGTAGGTTGAAGTTGAAGTGTTAAACCTGGTACCATGGCTAGTGGTTCTAAATACCATACACGGATAACTATGACCATATTAGGAAAGGTGAGGGTAGAAACAACTTGGTTTGTTGTTACTCCTAGGGGAGGATAAAAGAAGAGTATTTGGGTGATGTCCTATGGGACTATTTTCCAAATGGGAATTTGACCCACAGGTGGTGGGCTCTCCAATGTTCCATCTTGAGGAGTTTGTATGACGAGTATGTCGGGAAGTTTTTGGGTTGGCATGTAAGGAGTAGATGTAGATTCTAATGATTTCTCTGTGGACAAGGGATCGAGGCTCTCTACTCCATCGGCTATGATGATGAAAACATTTGCAGTGGTGAGGTTGGCGTGAGGGAAGCCTTGGTATGTACATCCCAAAATATCCCGATGGCCACATGGACCATGGGTAAGAGGTTGAAATTTGAACATATTAGGGGAAGGATATTATCAATATGGTTGGATTGGTTAGATTCATAGTGGGTTAATTGGTCGATGGTGAAAATTTTCCCATTATGTGGGAATAGGATGGTGTGGAAGTGATCTATATGGATGTCGATGGCTGTTGAATGTTCACTATTCTAGGATCAAACATAAAGTTAATTTCAATTTTATCATTTACTTGAACCATATACAAATGCAGCTACACTAGTAACCAAGATCAAAAGAAGAAATACCATGCACAAGAACACAAGAAATATCCTAGGAAACCCTTCTCAACAAGGGAAGAAAACCTAGCCAATACTTTTCTATATTCTCAAGAGAAAGACCTCCCACTCCATAGACATAGCACACAAAAGGGTTCTCTCCAAAACCAATAAGGCTAGCACCCAAGAGAGGTGCACACTTCAGCCCTAGAACTTGTACTTTATGAAATTTCCAAATGCACATGTGTGTTGTGTTTCCTTAGTGGGGAAATCACGTTTATCTATACTATACTGGACACATCAAAAGTGGTGTCTATTGGCACAACAGGGCTGACCTCAATAACTCAGAATATAATTACTAATTACCATGTTAATTATCTTTTACATTAATTATCTTTCATTTTATGGTGGGGCTGAGTTGTACCCTTTACATCACAATTAGGGTTACAGGTAAATCTAACTCTTAAACAATATAACAAGGGATCTCACACACCCACTAGTGCTCAGACACTAGGAGCACGCCCACTTTTTCTTAGCAACAGGGACGTCCAACTCAACAGATCTCTATCTCACTGAGTATCACAAGAGAATCATCTAGACACACACTCACTAGTGCTCAGCCACTAGGATCACATCCACTTGTGCTCAGCCACAGGGACGCCCTACTCAAGAGATCTCTATCTCACTAACTCTCACAAGAGAATCATCAGGAGTATCACATCGTCTCAACTCTCTACATAGAGGAGAACAATACACCCATCTCATGGACACCTTCAAACCTCTAAGGGGCACACATTTTTTCATCTCAAACGACACACCTATCTCATGGGAATTCTCCCCACACAGGGGCACACAATGTTTCATCTCAGTATCACTCAGGAATGACACACCCATCTCATGGGCTCTCTCACAAGACAAATCATTCAATCTGTGTCCTGGAGGATGTCTCAAGCAGCTGTAATCATCAACACTCCTTCTCACCTAGGGTGGCATTATCCACCAGGCCAAGTCTCTCACAGAAGTACTCGAACTTTGTCTTGGCAAGCGGTTTGGTGAAGATATCTACAATCTTCTCATGCGTAGGAAGGTACTGCATGTGTACTAATTTCCTCTACACCATGTCTCTGATATAATGATATTTTATCTCAATGTGTTTCTATATATCGTGAAACACAGGGTTCTCATAGAGTTTCACACAACTTTGGTTATCATAATGAATAATGGTAGGATCCATCTCATGATCAAATAAATATCTGAGGAGCTTGCGAAGCCACACTTCTTCACTGACTACCAAACTCAAAGCTATATACTCTTCTTCTGTGGTACTCAAGGCCACAGAGCTCTATTTCCTACTACAAAAAGAAACCATGGTAGAACCCAAGGTAAAACAGCAACCAAATGTTCTATTCCGTTCCACTACGCTCCCTGCCCAATCTACATCGACATATCATTGCAAACTCAAGTATACACTGGAGGCATATCTGAGGCCATATCCAACAGTGCCTCATAGATATCTCAATACATGCTTCGCTACTATCCAGTGAGTCTGTCTCGACTGACTCATGAACTGACTAAGTACATTCACTACATATCATATATCAGGTTTGGTGTTAACTAAATACATCAATGATCCAATCAGTTGTTGGTATAATTGTGGATCAATCTCGTCTAAATCAACATCATTCATTTTCTTCAAATCCATCACCATCGATGTAGGCATGGATTTTCACTTTGTCATACCGAACTTCTTCAATATATCCATTGTATCTTGTTCTTGACTCAGGAAAATCTCATCTGTTCTCTGCCATACTTCTAATACCAAGAAGTAGTGCATCATACCCATATCCTTCATCTCGAATTCATAAGTCAATGCTTTTTTGAATTCAACAATAAGTCTTTCTGAACCGGTGAGGAATAAGTCATCCACATACAGGACAAATATTAGTCACTCGTTACCAACAATATGATAATATAGGTTTGGATCAACAACACTCTTGCTGAAGCCCAAACTCATCAAGAATCCCTCCATTTTCTCATACCAAGAACGAGGTGCTTGCTCTATTCCATACAGGAATTTCTTCAACCTACACACATGAGATTTTGTGTCATGTATCATGAATCCTTCTAGTTTCTCCATATAAAATTCTTCCTCAATATCACCATTGATCAAAGCTATCTTTACATCCATCTGATGTATTTTCCAACCCATGGATGTATCTAGTGCAATTATAGTACATATGGAAGTGTATCAGGATACTGGAGCAAATGTCTCATCATAGTCAATTCCCTCTACTTGTGAGAATCCTATGGCTACAAATATCGCTTTGTATTTCCCAACACTTCCATCAGATGTGTTGAGGAAAAGATATGAAATAATATTACTCAAGCATTTTCAGATCTTTCTTAGCTAAGGCAAGATATACGGGAATATCACCCTATGTTTATAGCCTCAAAATTTGTTTCCTAATCCACAAGTATAAGTTACAAGGGCTTAGGCTGATTTAAAAAAAATAGAAGATTGCTGTAAAATTCAACATTTTCATATAATTTTCTGAATATAACATATGCAAAAGTAAATGTGGAGACAAAAGCAAAAATACCAAGTCACATATTAACACAGATGAGACAGAATAGAAATCTCTTATTTCATTCCAAGAAATCAAAATAATCGTTCTCTTTACAAAAATCCCTTTGGGAGTTTGGACCAACGTCAAACTTAGATGTCCCTGATGAAAACCATACAAAAGGACTTCTGACAGAAAGTAAAAAACTGAAATTTAAAATCTAGATCAACTTGCCACAGATTGTTTCCCACTCGACTCTACACAATATCCTTTATCAGTCATGAAATTTAATTCATAAACAAGTCTACACAGACTATCAAAGATAGATCAACACCTCTGAAAACAAGTGTCTGAATGATGTAATTCGACCTTGAATCTTGTTGTCTACAATAGGACCCTACTATCATAAAAGAGAAATAGTCTTTTAATGAAATGAAGAAGGAATGAAAATTGAACTATCTCAATAAAACTCAAGAGCAAACCTTAGTATGCTTTCTCCTTCTATTCTCCACTTGTTCTTCCTTCTCTTTTTTCCTTTAATCGTTCCAAATTAGTTGAAGTAGTTCAACTACTTCTTTTAGTTAAGTTAACTAAAACTCAACTAATTTTTAGTTTAGGGGAAGAATTAATATAATAATAATGAGGGTCTTTAATAAATAATAACTAGTAGGTGGGACCCCTTGTGACTCCCTTTAGTTTCTTAACAAAAATAAACATAACTAGTCAATCAATCAAACACATCCCTCCTTGTGGTTCCCATCATCATTCTCATAATATGAAAATTAAATATCAATGATATTTTAAGCCATATCCAAACATATAATATCCAAAATATCCAAAAACATCAGCAGTCAACTGTTCTCAACAATCAATAATAAAATATACTCAAAAACCATATTTTCCACTTTGGGAGGCAATTTTCCCTTTGTTGGTGTTGTCTCCCTTTGAATTTATGGAATTAGCCTTAGGTTGTGTGGAGCCTTTAGGCTTGATCTCACTGATGACGGGAGAACATACATATTTCAAGTGCATGTGGGATGAAATGGATTTGGCTAAATCACTTGAGGGAGAGAAGGGGGAAACAACAAATTTCCCTTTGTCATGCATGTGGTGGGCTTCGGTTTTAAGTATTGTTATTACGTGGGAGGATTGTACAGGTGAGTGTGGAGGGGAAATTTGGACATTTGGGTTAGTCAGTGGAGGAGGAGAAGATAGAGACAAATTGGGCTAGCCACGATGTTGGGAGACTGCTAGTCAACAATCTCCTGCCATCCATCATTCTCAGGAACTTCAGGTTGCAATGAAACATGAGGGGGGACGGGGATACCAGGGACATTCTGGGGTTGTAAGGGAGTCATTAATGGACTAGTTTGGACTACCCCTTGTCCAATCCAATTGAAAAACCCATATTGGAAGAGCCGTTTCAACTCTTGTGGATTTGCATCAAAATGTATCGAGAGTCTTGGCCTTCTAGGCCCTCTTTTCCAATTCCCTTTTCCCCTGTTATTTCGGCCATGGCTTCCTCTGTTGAAGAAGCTCATCTTGTATGCAAATTTTATTAGCAACTAGATTATTTAAAAAACCATACATGACATCTCTTTAATATGAAACAAAGTTTGTCTCAACAATCACATCAGACCCATGCAATCCAATCCATAAAATTTATTTAATACTTCTCAATGAGCAGGGGGTGAATAAGGGTTATGGGATATCTGAGGGGGTTGTATTGAGCGAAAAAGTGATAAAATGAAAGGGAGTAAGAAAATGATTACTTCTCAACAAATCATTAAACAATCGACTATGTTACAATCACAAAATCATATCAATTGTGATTCATCTTTGTGTTATCTTTTAATTGTCATCCTACAAAGTTTCCATTTATTTTTAATTTAATTTTAAGAACAGGGCGTGCAAAGTGAATCTGGGATTGTGAGCGGATTTGTAATGAGCGAAAAAGTGAGAAAATGATAGGGAATTTAATGGATATTGTTCATAAAACAAATTAAATAATCAATAATCATAACTCTGTATTAAAATCAATCCAAAAAGCACCAACATTCATTGTTTCTCAATTGTATACCAAACTGCTTGTTGTTCCAATAATTAAATTTCCCAGAATTCCTTAATTCATAACAGTCTGTACAATCATAACTTATAAAAAAAAACCTTTCCATTCAACAGTCTTGTTTAATAAAACACTGATCCCTTCTTTCTTTCTTTTTTCTTTTAAAAGTAATAAAAAAATTGCATAGCAATATGCTCGACATCTATCCCTGATAATCCATATTGCACCACGATAGTAATCAACATCCATTGTTTTCCAATCAATAATTGGGCCCAATTAAAATATACACAAGTCTCTTTTCACATGTGAACTGACTTCAAAATATGCCTAATTATACACAGTATTCATCATATCAATCACAAAATCTTGAAATGAAACAAAAGTCAACCAAAACATAAACCCCGAGCCTTATCTTTGTGGGTATAACTTTCTTTTAAAACCATTAGTAATCTGAGCGATGATTTTGATATAATATATTAAGCAAACACAACCAAACTACACACAAGCATCATTTTAAAACTTGGCAGAACCCTGATCAGGCTTAGCAAAACCACACAGGTGTTTCCATTTGCAATCAAGACCATGCTGGTAAAAACACAATGAGTGAAACCATAATGAAAAGGAAGAAAACCCTTGACTATATGCAAGTGCATGTTTCATTATTTTTCTAACAATTTAACCATACAAGGACGAGACAGAGACTTGATGATAGAGCATGTTTTTTAAAGACCTCCATAACCATTTCACTGATACCCAATACTAGATAGCCCCAGAAGGTGCCTGAGGTGAGCAAAGACAATGGAGTTGACATCAGGCTCTGTCAAAAATCAAATGTAGGGAAGCAACAAGATCACATTCATCTTTTAAACAACAAAAACATGAGGAAGAACATGAAGATTCCAAGAGAGAAATAAAATCTAGAACAACCAGTCATTATATCGAGAATCACAAGGATACCAGCTTGGTTTGAACTCACTAGAAACAATCAATCAGATGAAATGGAAGTTGTGATGAAGAACAATGTACGAAAGACTTATGAATGGAAGCATTGCGAGATCCAGAACTAAAGGTTCTTGCAGATGGAGGGAGAATACTATGATGATAGCTTGTTCTAGTAACCAAACATACCTCTACCTGAGCCATTATATCTCCTGCATTATCCATGGGTTGGAGTTTACATCAGATGAATGTAAGGACTGTTCTCCTCAACAAATTAATTGAACAAAGAAGCGTATGAAGAGAAACCTCAAGGTTTTGAGGTATATAAGAAAGAGACCCTTGTATGCAGATGGAAAAATATTGTGTATGGATTCAAACAACTTGGTGCAAATCCTCTCATGCACAACAGAAGCATGGTGAAAAAATTCTATAACAGAGATATTGTATCAGAATGGTTACTCAAAAGTCCAGGATGATGGATTGCTAATGCATGACAAACTCTCATGATAACAGAAGAAGTGCCACTTGGATATGTTCTAGTTTGAGTCTTGCCACGATGTCATGAGTTAGCAGGAAACAAAAGAGTTGAATCCAACCATGATATACTGTAATGATCAGAGCTATATGAAGCCTTCAGAGAAAACCAGTGTTCCATAAAAACCGAAGTACATTGATATCAAGCATTACATTATTCATGATGAGGTCCAGAAAAGAGAAGTGGATCTCCAATATATCTCCACAGATGAGCAGATAGTAGATATTTTGGTAAAGCCTTTGTCCAAGATGGAAAAAGTTTGCATACTCAAGAAACAAGCGGGAGCTCATGGAGATGAATTCCTTATTGAAAAGAGAAGAGATGACTCCCAGGTTGGGAGGGAGAACTAATGTGTTATTGATTTATGGACAGTCATTTTTCAGTTTGAAAAATGTTCCAGGATGATTAGTTCCTTTCCATTTCAAAATGTGGTTTGAGATTTCTGACAGACAAGCATTTTCCAGTTCAGAAAATGGTCCAGATCAGACGGTCATTTTCGTAATGAAAATGGTTTGATAGATTGTTGATGTACCATAAATAGTGATTCCCCTTGTGGCCAGTGTGGGGGAATGGTCTAGGACAATATTTCTTCTTGACAGTCACTCTCACTAGTGGTCAATTATAATGGTTTGCCTCGCTGTGCAGTCATTCTCTCAAAGTTCACAGTTGTGAGCAGTTTCAAAGAATGGTATGTTTTGGAGGTTGATGTAGGACAATCATTTCCTTAGGAAATGGTCTGGACAATCATTCCCTAGGGCAGACTCATTATCTCCAGGTTGCACTTTTTTAGTGTCGGAGGAATGGCCCAGTTAGGTGAATGGTCCAGGTTCAACAATCAGGGATTGGAATTCCCTAGGGAAGACTCATTCTCTCCAGGTTTCACTTTGTTTAGTGCCAGAGGAATGGCCCAGATAGGTGAATGGTCTAGGCTAAAAAATTAGGGAAGTTATTCTTCTATGCTTGAGAAGAATAGTCCAGATAGCTCATGGATGATGTTTTACTTTATAAGGGCAAATGCTCTTCTAGATCTCACAGATGTGAATGGAAGAATGGCCCAGATGACTCAGTTTATAACATGATATTGTTTTTCTATGCAAGTTGATATCAAATGGTATGATTTCTATGGAGACTGTATGTCTCTGAACAGTAGATGTATGCTACTGTGGTGGATGTGTTCCACTGGTTGTGACTATGTGTCACTGATTAAGTAGCTATGTGCTACTTGGTTTGGTAGTGTACCACTGGATTGTAGTTGTGTACTACTATGGATAGACACAATTGTGTTTTATTGAATGACATTGTTCTGATTGCCATGAAAACTATCAGTAGTGTTGAAAATGATTATCATCTAGATAGATGGTCAGTGTACTGATGGACAGACATTTTCCAAATGGAAAATGGTCCAGGACATTTATTCTTCTAGGACGTATGTCTGGATTAGAAGAATAGTCATTGTATCCCATGGTGTGGCTTCCAACATCTGTTGGAATAATTATTTTTCTAGGACATATGCCCAGATTAGAAGAATGGTTCTTATATCACTCTTTGGAGTGAGTTACCTTTTCAGCATCATTCTTGATTACTCAGATGGACTATGGTTTCAAGAGATGATGTAGTTGATGCTGTCAGATGACACTGATAGTGATGATGGTGCTCGTGGTCTAATCATGATATATCATGTATGGCTATGATGATCCTACAAGTTGAATGGTGTGTTTGTTCTCAAGACCATTGCCTTCAATACCTCCCTATCTAGGAGGGAGTGTTGATATTATGGTAGCTGCATGAGGTATTTACCTCGATGTGTAAACTTGACGAGAATAGAATATTCAGGGAAGCAAGAAGAAAATCTAAAGCATTAAACCTAACCATGGAACACAAGTCAGCTCAAAGTAATAATTAATATTAAGTATTTAGCACCCAGAATGAGAAGTTAGCTCAAAGTAATAATTAATATTAAGTATTTAGCACCCATAATGAGAAGTTGGCCCAGACAGCTCAATAAAATAGTATAAATACAAGTATCCATACCTCATTTTGTACCAGACAACTCGAAATTTCAGCAAGGAAGAGGTGCGCAATGTAGAAACTAAGCTAGTGTGCAAGTCTAGGGAGCAGGTGCATTCGACAACTGCTGCAATTTGTATTTCTAGTTTAGGCTCAGACTTTCTATTGGTTGTGGTTGGACTTTATGATCAATATTGGTTATCTTTATGCATTATCCATGGTTGGGTATTGGTTTTCTTCCGAAATCATTCTCTGTCAAGGTTAAGGTTCTCGGGGGTGGCTTCGGCCTATGGTTGGGTGACAATATTGTTATATTCTCTATGGTTAAACGAGCACATCCATTACTTTATAACATCATGATGGGTCTATGTGGAATAATAAGTGAGTAATGGTACAATATGGCTCTGCGTTGATGATGGATGGTTTTGTTTTGTGTGTTATCGTCAGTTAATTCCTTCCCTCATAGTCATGGTGGTAACCATTACCCAGTCGAAGAGGAATTTCCAACAGTTGTTGTGCTCTTTCTCCAAACCCCAAGTCATGGTCATTGGCCCGTTCTTACTGTATTTTCACCGAAGTATCCCAAGATCCAGTCTTGGTTGGACCTAACGTTACATGCCTATATGGTTGTGGATTGATACAGGTTGTATCTGAGCATTTTGTCAAAATGATGAGTGTGTCCTCACTGGTGTTTCTGTCAATTTGTTCATCTCTTAAGTATTGGAAAGAGATGTTATATCTCTGTGTTTTTTTATAACTTCCACTAGTAAATTAACCCTCACCTCTCCTCTGCAAGTGTTAAACACACCATGTGCGTTGGGTTTTTTTACTCTGCATGCATTTTCTCACCTCAGGTGTTGATCATTGGTTCCATCCAGTACTTGGAGTAATAAGTACAACTGTGTGGCTCATTGTTGTGTCTTTTTCGAAAGGTATTTTTTCCTGTGGTTGATATAAGTCTCAGAAGACCATCAACTCTTTGTGTTGTAGTTTAAAAGATGAATGAGATCTTGTTGCTTCCCTTCATTTGATTTTTGATAGAGCTTGATGTAGACTCCATTGTATTTGTTCACCTCGGGCACCTTCTGGGATTGTCTAGTATTGGGTATCAGTGAAATGGTTAAGGAGGTCTTTAAAAAAAAACGCTCTATCGTAAAGTCTCTGTCTCATCCTTGTATGGTTAAATGTTTGGAAAAATAGTGAAACAATTAATTTCATACAGTCAAGGGTTGTCTTCCTTTCGTTATGGTTTTTCTCACATTGTTTTTACCAGTGTGGTATAGATTGTAAATGGAAACACCTGTGTGGTTTTTCTAAGCCTGATCAGGGTTCTGCCAAGTTTAAAAATGATTCCTGTGTGTTGTTTGGTTATGTTCACTTCATATATTATATTGGAATAATTGCTCAGATTACCAATGGTTTTAAAATAAATTTATACCCATAGAGATAAGGCTCGGGGTTTATGTTTTGGTTGACTATTGTTTCATTTCAATATTTTGTGATTGATATGATGAATACTATGTATAATCGGACATATTTTGAAGTCTGTTCACATTTTAAAAGAGACCTGTGTATATTTTAATTGGGCCTGATTGTTGATCGGTAAACAATGGATGTTGATTATTATCATGGTGCATTATGGATTATCAGGGATAGATATCGAGCATATTACTGTGCATTTGTTTTTATTGCTTTTAAAAGAAAAAAAAAAAAGATCAATGTTTTATTAAACAGGATTGTTGAATGGAAAGGTTTTTTTTTTAATAAGTTATGATTGCACAGACTGTTATGAATTAAGGAATTCTGGGAAATTGAATTATTGGAACAACAAGCAGTTTGGTATACAATTGAGAAACAATGAATGTTGGTGCTTTTTGGATCAATTTTAATACAGAGTTATGATTATTGATTATTTAATTTGTTTTATGAACAATATCCATTAAATTCCCTGTCATTTTCTCACTTTTTTCACTCATTATGAATCCCCTCACAATCCTAGATTCACTTTGCATGCCCTGTTCTTAAAATTAAATTAAAAATAAATGGAAAAGCTATAGGAAAAATTAAAAGATAACACAGACATGAATCACAATTGATATGATTTTGTGATTGTAACATAGTCGATTGTTTAAGTTGAGCAGTAATCATGATATTTCTCCCTTTCATTTTATCGCTTTTCCGCTCAATACAACCCCCTCATATATCCCAGAACCCTTATTCACCCCCTGCTCATTGACAAGTATTAAATAAATTTTATCGATTGGATTGCATGGGTCTAATGTGATTGTTGAGCCAAACGTTGTTTCATATTAAAGAGATGTCATGTATGGTTTGTTTAAGAAGCTATTGCTAATAAACATTGTATACAAGATGAGCTTATTCAACATAGAAAGCCATGGATGAAATAATAGGGGTAGAGGGAATTGGAACAGAGGGCCTAGAAGACCAAGATTATCGATACATTTTGATGCAAATCCACAAGAGTTAAACCAGCTCTTCCAAGCTAGAATTTTCAATTGGATCGAACAAGGGATAGTCCAACCTAGGCCAGAAAGGCCTCCCTTCCAACCCCAACATGTATGTGGTATCCCCGTCCCCCCTCATGTTCCATTGAAACCTATATTTCCTAAGAACGAAGGATGGCATGAGATTGTTCACCAAACAGTCTCCCAACATCATGGTTGGCCCAATTTGTCTCTACCTTCTCCTCCTCCATCGGTTAACCCAAATGTCCAAATTTCCCTTGCACACTCACCTGTACAATCCTCTCATGCAAGAAAAAGACTCAAAAATGAAGCCCACCACATGCATGACAAAGGAAAAGTTGTTGTTTCCCCCTCTCCTCCCTCAAGTGATTCAACCAAATCTGTTTCATCCCACATGCACTTGAGAGATGATTGTTCTCATGTCATCGGTGAGATCAAGCCTAAAGGCTCCACACAACCTAAGGATAATTTCATAAAGTCAAAGGGAGACAACAACAACAAAGGGAAAATTGCCTCCCAAAGTGGCAAATATGGTTTTTGAGAATATTTTATTATTGATTGTTGAGAATAGTTGATTCCTGAAGTTTTTGGACAACATATTATTTTTGGATATTTTGGATATTATATGTTTGGATATGGTTTAAAAGATCATTGATATTTAATTTTCATATTATGAGAATGATGATGGGAACCACAAGGAGAGATGTGTTTGATTGATTGACTAGATATGTTTATTTTTGTTAAGAAACTAGAGGGAGTCACAAGGGGTCCCACCTACTAGTTATTATTTATTAAAGAACCTTATTATTATTATATTAATTCTTCCCCTAAACTAAAATTTAGTTGAGTTTTAATTAACTTAACTAAAAGAGGTAGTTGAACTACTTCAACTAATTTGGAATGCTTAAAGGAAAAATGAGAAGGAAGAACAAGTAGAGAATAGAAGGAGAAAGCACACTAAGGTTTGCTCTTGAGTTTTATTGAAATAGTTCAGTTTTCATTCATTCTTCAATTCATTAAAAGACCAGTTCTCTTTTATGACAACAGGGTCCTATTGTAGACAACAATATTTAAGGATGAATTACATCATTCAGACACTTGTTTTCATAGGTGTTGATATATTTTTGATAGTCTGTGTAGACTTTTATGTTTATGAATTAAATTTCATCTCTAATAAAGGATATTGTGCAGAGTCGAGTGGGAAACAATCTGTGGAAAGTTGATCCAATTTTTAAAGTTCAGTTTTTTACTTTCTATCAGAAGTCCTTTTGTATGGTTTTCACTGGGGACATCTAAGTTTAACTTTGGTCCAAACTCCCTCAAGGATTTTTGTAAAGAGAATAATTCTTTTGATTTCTTAGAATGAAATAAGTGATTGCTCTTCTATCTCATCTGTGTTAATATGTGATTTGGTATTTTTTCTTTTGTCTCCACATTAACTTTTGCATCTGTTATATTCAGAAAATTATATGAAAATGTTGAATTTTACAACAGTCTTCTCTTTTTTAAAAATCATCCTAAGCACTTGTAACTAATAATTGTGAATTAGGAAACAAATTTTGAGGCTATAAACATAGGTTGATATTCCCGTCTATCTTGCCTTAGCCAAGAAAGATCTGAAAATGCTTGAGTAAGATTATTTCATATCTTTTCCTCAACATTTATTTGGTGACCATACTAGTGAGATATTCCATATCTCTCTGGTTGACTTTTATGGTTGATTGTCATTGAATATATTTATATTTCTGATATCGATCCTTTGACTGTTTCATTTCTTAATGACTGTACCTATTGAAAGGCAACCCAATATTGATCTCAGTCTTCAAGATTAGACCAACATTGCTTTAAACTTGTTTAATACCATCTTAGATACCGCCAATACCCTATTTGATCTTAATCTCTCATGGACAACAATTGAACAAGACACAAGTGCCCAATAATGTTGGGAAGCTAGGCAAAGGCAGCCTAGAAATCAGCCATGGCTTTCTTTTTCCTACAGTTTTGATCTTCTTTTTGTTGATTTTTCAATAAGCAAGATTAATCATGAAGTTCATTCCATTTTTAGAATTTAACCATAACCATTAATGTTGTAGCAACCAAGATCACAAGAAGAATACCATGCACAAGAACACAAGAAGTATCCTGGGAAACCCTTCTCAACAAGGGAAGAAAACCCAGCCAAATCCTTTGCTATATTCTTCAAGAGAAAGACCTTCACCACCAAGAAAAACTAGCACACAAGAGGGTGCTCAAACCCTAGAAGACTAGTACCCAAGAGAGGTGTGCACTTTTCCCAAGAAGGTGTACTTGCTTAAATTTCCAAACTCACATGAAAGATATGATTCCTCAATGGAGAATTTACCTTTACTTATACTAAACTGAACCTGTCAACAGAAGTGTCTATTGGCATAACAGAACCAACCTCACTAGTTCATAATATAATTAATATTAACCAGATTAATTATCTTTTACATTAATTACCAGTCAAATTAAGGTTGGGCCGACCTATACCCTTTACATTACAATTAGGGTTACAGGAAGGTATGAATCTTGAACAATATAGCAAGGGATATTATACACCCACTAGTGCTCATCCATAGGGGCACATCCATAGAGATGTCCATATCACTGGCTCATTGCATTACACAAAAGAACCACTTCTTCACTAGTTCTCGACCACTAGGATCACGTTCACATGTGCTCGTCCACAGACATGTCCACTCAAAAGATCTTCTTTCCCACTAAATTACACGGGAGAGTCATCTGGATTTCATCATCAAATTTCTACTCAGAGGAGGCTAATACATGATCTTCATCTCTATCTCATGATGATGCACCCCACACTTTGGGATTTCACACATTCACCTTGTGCTCATCCACAAGCATGTCCAACTCTGTAGATATCCTTTCTCACTACATTACATAGGAGAATCATCTAGAGTTCTTCTAAACTCTCTGTAAGGAGGAGGTCATATCTACGTTCTAGCTTTGTCTCATATAGGAACCACACACCCTTCTCAGGGGTTTTCTCTCAGGTTTGTAAGCTAGATAATGTCTCACATAGCTGCAATGATCAACATCTCTCAGGTTTGTAAGATGGATAATGTCTCACATAGCTGCAATCATCAATTCTCCCTCTCAGCTAGGGAGGCATTCTTCATCATTCCAAGTCTCACACATATGTACTTTGAACTTTGTATTGGCTAGAGTCATCAACAATTCCTCTCAACTAGGGAGGTATTCTTCACCAAGTTAATTTGGTGAAGATGTCTGCAATCTGCTCATGTGTAGGAAGGTACTACATGTGTACTATTTTCTTCTGCATCATATCTCTAATTTAAGGATATTTCATCTCATCATGTTTCGATCCATCAGGAAACACTGGTTTCTCAAAGATATTTACACACGACTCTTGGTTATCATCATAGGTTTCATATCATGGTCAAGTAAATCTGTCAGAATCTTGTGAAGCCATATGGCTTCTCACATTTGATGCTATATACTTTGCTTCTGTGGTATTCAAGGCCACAAAGTTTTGTTTCCTGCTGCATCAAGAAATCATGGCAAACTTCATGGTGAGACAACAATCATATGTTCTCTTCCGTTCCACTGTACTCTCTTCTCAATCTATATCGGCATATCTTGAAAACTCAAGTTCACACTGGAGGCATATCTCAGGCCATATTCAACTGTGCCTCATATATATTTCAATACATGCTTTACTGCTATCTAGTGAGTTTGTCTCGACTGACGCATGGATTGACTAAGTGCATTCACTGCATAGCATGAATTTGATCTGGTGTTAACCAGATACATCAATGATACAATCAGTTGTGGATCAATCTCATCTGAAGCATCATCATTCATTTCCTTCAAATCCATCATGGTGGTTTTGCATTCTTTTACACTGAACTTCTTTAATATTCCCATTGTATACTTTCCTCGACTTAGGAAACTCTTATTGGTCCTCTTTCATACTTCTTGTGTCAAGAAGTAATATATCATACTTAGATCGTTCATCTCAAAAATCATAAGTCAAGGCTTGCTTGTTTTCAACAATAAGGCTTTCTGAATAAGTTATCAAAAACACAGGCTCTTGTCACCAACATTGTAGTATAACAGGTTTTGGATCAGCAATACTCTTGTTGAGATTCAAACTCATCAAGAATCCATTCGTCTTATATTGTTTCCAGCTCATGGATGGTAGTATGAATGGAAATGTATTGGTCTCATTGAATCAAGTGTCTCATCATAGACAACTCCATATATTTGTGAGAGTCCTCTAGTTTTGTATTTCTTGACACTTCATGTCAACTGCATGCTTTCTCTACTTGGAATTTTTCATAGACTTCCCTTCTCGTTTCTGAATAATATCTTATACATCATTCTTTAATATATACTGGTACTCTTCTATTATGGAATCTTGTCATACTTATTTCTCTTTTTGTTTATTCATTGAAGTGGCTCATGACTGAAAGATAGTTTTGAAAACTCTTTTTCTTTCTCAAGGTGTCCCTTGAGGGACTTGTGTGTCTCTCTGTCTTCTAGCATAGTTTTGTAGATCCTAGGCATGCCTTTTATGGCCCACTGTAATATCTCTGGTTATATCAAATGGAGCAACTAGATTAGTTGGAATAATGTTTGTCTCCCTCTGAACTTCTGAAGGGGGAGAAGGTATTGTCTCACTGTTAATCTCCATATGAGATTCTCTAGGTTTGTTGAAGGGGTATATTTCTTTAAGGAAAACATCTCTGCTTGTCTTGCATAATAATCAATCAAATATGATTTGGACTCCCATACTAGGGATAATGGTCCAAGTATTTGAGGTCTCCCATAATAGGGATAATATCCTTCATTTATTTAAAAAATGCAATCGACTATAAAATTAGAGATCAATTGATTTACCTGGTTTGTAGTAATGCTTTAGTTTTTAGAGGAAGGACTTCTCCTCTCTATTCTCTTCATTCTTTTGAGGCGGATTTGGATCAATGTTAGCAGTATATGCATATTGTATTCCCTTCTTCCTGGTTGGATAGTTTCTTGCATAGTGTCCACATTTGTCACATCTGAAGCACTGAATTTATGAAACATCTCTTCTTTGATAACCTAGATTTAATGAATAATTTTCATATTTAAATGTTTGTCTGAAATTTATTTTGAATTTTCCTCCTTTCTTTGTATGAAGTGCAAGAGCATTATTTTCTTCTGAGGAATATTCCACTCATCTATTTCTAATTCTAAGTTCTTCTTGAGTACAATCTGTCCATAGACGATCAAACGTTGGTAGAGCTTCTCTTCCACTTATACTCTAAAGAAAAGGCTGCCACTATTTTGGAAGGTTGTTGAGAGTGGTTAAGACAAGTTCTTTATCAGACATGATTTCTCCAATGGTTTCTAGTTGTTCATTAATCTCTGATATCTTCATAAAGAAGATGGGAACTGTGTCACCTTTCGTCATATTGGTACTTTGAAGTTGGATATTCAAGGTAAGAGCTCTGAGGGTGTTTTCACTTTCAAAAATTTCTCTTAATGCTTCATACATATCATAAGTTGTCTTCAAGTTGGCAATACGAGGTAAGAGATGATCTCTTACTGAGTAGATGATTAATTTTCTTTCTTTGACATCTTATTCCTTTCTTATCTTCTTCTCTACATTTGTAGTTGTGTCTGGTAAGGTTTTATTTACCACATCCAAAATTTCATATTCTTCAAGGGTGACCCAAATCCTTGATTTCTAGGAGCTAAAGTTGCTTGCTCCATCAAGCCTATCTTCTACTAAGGCTTTGTTCTTCATTTGTTTGGTTTCTCCAAACTCTCGCCAACTGGATTTTGAAAACCTAATGATTAGGTTGAATTAGTAACCTTGGACTTATGAATGCCAAAAATAAACTTCCTAGTGTCACATAGATGCTTTCTGATTTAAGAAAAACATTTCTTCAAGAAGTTCCAAAAATCTAAGATCAAGATTCTATAGGAAATTTCGCCCCCCTAGAAACCGTAGGGCCAAAAACTAAAAATCCTAGGAATTTTATTTTAATAGATTCTAGAGATGTGCTAGAGGAGGCCGTACTCTTCTATGCCAAATATAGCCACAATGTCCAAGTATTAAGGGCTAGAACAATACAAAAAGGAGGGTCGTACATATTTTTCTAGAAACCCTAGGAGGGTTTTACGGTTCTGCAAAAGTGAGAGGAGACTTGGTAGATGCTTGTGCAATGGGTTCTTTCAAGACCTATTCTCTAATACCATGTTGCTTTTTCAATAATAAAGGTTAATCATGAATTCCATTCCATTTTTATCATTTCACCATAACCATTAATGTTACAGCAACCAAGATCACAAGAAGAAGCACCATGCACAAGAACACAAGAACTATCATGGGAAACCCTTCTCAACAAGGGAAGAAAACCCAGCCAAATCCTTTTCTATATTCTTCAAGAAAAATACCTTCACCACCAAGAAAAAATAGCACACAAGAGGGTGCTCAAACCCTAGAAGAGTAGCACCCAATATAGGTGCACACTTTTCCCAAGAAGGTGTACTTGCTGAAATTTCCAAACTTACATAAAAGATATGATTCCTCAATGGGGAATTTACCTTTACTTATACTAAAATGAACTTGTCAAAAGAAGTTTCTATTGGCACAATAGGGCTGACCCCACTAGTTCATAATTTAATTAATATTAACCAAATTAATTATGTTTTACATTAATTACCAGTCACATTAAGGTGGGGCCGACCTGTACCATTTACATTACAATTAGGGTTACAAGAAGGTACAACTCTTGAAAAACCTAGCAAGGGATCTTATACACCCACTAGTTCTCATCCATTAGGGGAACATCCATATGGATGTCCATATCACTAGCACACTGCATTACACAGAAGAACCACTTATTCACTAGTGCTCATCCACTAGGATCGTGTTCACTTGTTCTCATCCATAAGCATGTCCACTCAATAGATCTTCTTTCCCACTGCATTACACATGAGATTCATCTCAAGTTTCTCATCAACTCTTCTTCTCATAGGAGGCTAATATATCATCTTCATTTTGGTTCTCATGACGATGCACCCAACACTTTGGGACTTCACAAGTTCACTTTGTGCTCAGCCATAGGCACGTCCAACTCTGCATATCACCTTTCTCACTACGTTACACAGGAGAATCATATGGATTTATTCTCAAATATCTGTAAGGAGGAGGTCATCTCTATGTTCCAACTCTGTGTCAGATAGGAACCACACACCCCTCTCAGGGGATTTCTCTTAGGTTTGTAAGTTGGAGAATGTCTCACATAGCTGAAATCATCAACACTTTTCATGTCATTAGACCCTCGTATATCTAGGAGAAGAGGAGGTTTATCACCATAAATTAATCCTATTGCTTAAATAGGAAGAAGGAACGTTATGTTGTCAACCCAACAAAGTGCTCTAAAGAGAACTTTGTCTGATTCATCTAGTTTGTCTTTCTCTCCCTTACCTATCATTCACAAGATGGAATATAGTGGTGTCTCTGGTGAAACTAGAGGTTCTTATTCATCTCAATATTTAGCTTCGTCAGTGATTGGTAGATTATAGAGTCACCAAGTCCCTGTCCAATCTACCACAAACCCCGCCAAAGTCATTAAAAAGTATGGGATTTTTCAGTTTGAAGAAGATGCTACAACTAACCTGTGGCATGTTTCCTCCCCTCTTAACCTAACTCTTGCTACTCATCCACTTTCTAAATTCAAAGAGCATCTCCCTAGGTTTTCAGGGAATAACATTGTTATTACGAATGAACACTTGGTGACATTTTATAATTCCTGTCACAACATAGGAGCCAATGACAATGATACTTCTATGTGCTTATTTGTGAATTCCCTTCAAGGGAAGGTTGTGGCCAATTTCTTTTATCTCCATCGTAAGATTTTATCTACTTATGAGGAATTAGTCTATTGGTTCAAATATACCTATCGAAAATCCAAAAGATCAACTGAGTAGTTACGAGAATACAACAACATCACCTATAAGGATGGTGATATTATCAAGTCCTTCAACTTGTGTTTCACCAAATCGTACAACGAAATCCCTGAGCTCATTCTCCCTCATAACAAAGCTGCTTTCATGCATTATTATAATGAATTACCTTCCCCCTACTATCATCGGCTTGAAGAAAAGGCCATTGTTAACCTTGGTTCTGATCTGCACACTTGTTTAGAGTATGAAGAACAGCTTGAAAGAACAACTCTTCCTAAGGGAGATTTAGTTAAATAGACAGACATGTATGCCCTCTTACAGCTTGTACAAGACATGAATAATCAAATGATAGTGTATGAGAGGAAAGGAAATGTCCCATCTCTTACCCTTGGAGCTTCATCTTCTTCTGCACCCCCCTTTATAAATCCAAATGAAAATAATTTTCAGCCTAAAGCTATTGTGCCTCGTAGTTGGTTTAACTTTTTTGAGGAAAGTACATGTGAGGTAAATAAGAGTGCCAGAGACAAAATATTTGGTAAGAGACCTGAAAATACTATTGTTGTCCTAGACTTTGCAAAGCTAGAGGATGTTATGATCATAAATACTAGGAATAAATCCTATGCTCCGAAAAGAAAATATGATCCTCCCCGCACTTATTCTAGCCCAAGATCATCTTCACCATCTTCTACTGTTCAAGTTCCTAAGGCTCCTGATAGTCAAGGAACTACCTCCCATCTTCCCTCTTCCAAATACAACATTCTAAATCAGATGGCCAACATCAAAGTAGATCCAACTCTCCTGGACATGGTTTTCATCCCTAAACAACAAAAGCATCTAAAAAACTTTATGGAAGGAAAAGATTTGATTGTAACCAACCTCTTTGAAGAGGTAGATGAAGAGGATTCATCTATAAATAAAGTAGGTTTAATGTCGAAGATTATTATGGAAGAGCTAGGCTTGTATTGTAGAAATTAAAACACCAGAAGCATGCTCTCTTATAATAGTTTACAACAAATGACTATAGGTGAAATCAAGGACATGACCTTGGTTTTGTGCGCACACCCTGAAATAAGGACAACCCTTAATATTAAGGTAATTGATATGCCAGTGAGTAATTACTCGATCATCTTAGGAAGAGATTGGAAATCTTTGATGGGTGGATACCTCTCACTCGATTAGACACACTTATTTGTTCCTTGGAATCGTAAAAACATCATCGTCCTAAGAGAGGGGAGAATTTCACCTTACATAGAAAGCATCCCACAACCTAATGTGAATTATATCGAGGAGGACCTAGGAGTGTATTCCATCTTTGCATATGAGGACAACACTATCTTGGAAAAAATCGACTTAGAGGATGGGATGTGGCATATGCACTTTGATGGTTCATGCTCCAATGAAGGAAACAGAACTAGTATTATCTTGTACTCTCCTATGGGTAAAATTCATAACTTTTCCTATAGGTTAGAGTTTTCTTGCACAAACAATGTCACTGAATTTGAATTATTACCATCGGGCATTGAAAACTCCTATAATATGGGTTGTGGTCACCTTACAATTTTTTGGGATTACAAACTTGTTGTAAACCTTGTACGAAAGATATACTCTCCTAGCAACAAGTTAATGAAACATTACACCCAAACTATTTGGGCACTTATCTCAAACTTACTATCTTTCAACATCACTCATGTTAAAAGGGAATTGAATTCAATGGTTGATCGATTAGCTATTTTTGTAGCCTCTCCTACTCGACAACTTCCGCCACAAAGACCTAATTGTACCTTTCAATATCTGTATCGTCCACATATCCCTGACAATATAGTGTCATGACAGGTCTTCCCTAGTGATGATAACATTTTTGCTTTCATTCAAAATGAACCTTATAATCCTAAGGAATTTACATCGATGGAAGATAAAAAAATTCCTAAAGGCTTGACTCCTCTAGAAAGTTCATTTTCATCAAGTGACGTAGGCAACAAAGAGAAACATAAAGAAGAGGATTCGAAAAGGAAAGTAGGTGAAACCATTTCCTTGAACATTGAAACACCTGAGTCTCCAAAGAATGTTAAAATAGGTGCCCAATCTTCTGATGAAGAAAAATTGAAGTTCGCTAAGCTGCTTGGTGAATTTCAAGATGTTTTTTCTTTTTCTTATGAGGATATTAGTGGTTTTGATCCCGCTCTTATACATCATGCCATTCCTATCAAAAAGGGCATAAAACCAATTAGGAAAAAACAAAGACCCATTAACCCTACATTGGAATCAACTATTCGAAAGGAGTTGGAAAAACTCTTGAAGGCTGGGATCATTTTCCTGGTTAAGTATTCTGAGTTGGTTTCCAATTTGGTTCCCATTCAAAAAACAACTGGTCATATTAGACTATGTATAGATTTTAGCGCATTGAATTGGGCTAGTATAAAAGATCACTTTCCTCTCCCTAATATGGAAATGATTTTGTAGCAAGTTGCAGGGTCATGGATGATGTCCTTACTTGATGGTTTTTCTGGTTACAATCAAATCAAGGTAAAAATGGAAGATAAATATAAAGCCACTTTTATTACTCGTTGGGGAACTTTTTCTTATGAACGTATTCCTTTTGGCTTATCGAATGAAGGTTCCACTTTTCAAATAGTTATGCAAATAGATTTTGACGATTTGATTGAAAATATTATTCAGATCTATCTTGATGACTTAACTATGTATTCTAAAAATCGATCAGATCATTTTGGTCATCTTAAAAGAGTTCTCATGCAATGCAGGAAATTTGGCATTTCACTAAATCCTTCTAAGTATATTTTTGGTGTTACCAAGGGAAGGATCCTTGGACACATTGCCTCTGATTCATGAATAAGCATTGATCCTGAAAGGATTTCTACTATCCTAAATCTGCGTTCTCCCACTTCCAAGAAGGAGGTTCAAGATTTTATCGGTGTTATTAACTTTGTTCATAGGTTTGTTCCTGATTTTGCTGTGATGGTCAAGACAATTCATAATCTTCTTAAGAAATATCATTCCTTTTCTTATACAGATGATGTCTAAAATTCTTTTGTAGGGATCAAGAAAGAAATCAGTTCCATGCTGGTTTTGGTGAAGCTAGATTTTGAGAAAGAATTTATGATATATACTAATGCCACAGAGGAAGTAGTTTCTGCTATCCTCATGCAAGGTGATGACCAAGGTAACGAAAAACCAGTGGCTTACATGAGTCAAATATTTTCTGATGATGATTTTAAATATTCTTTTATTGAAAAGAATGCTTTTTCTCTTGTTAAAGCTGTTGAAAAATATTGCCACTTCATATTAGGTAAGCACACGTTGGTAAAAGTCCCTTTACTTGCTGCCAAGTTTTTTCTCTCACGGAATTATCTTTCAGGGAAGCTTGCACATTGGCTTGCCAAGATCCAGGAGGATGATTTAACTATCGTGACTTCTAACACCATAAAGGGGAGTGAATTAGCCTTTCACTTAGCTCAACATGCTGAAACTAGTGAAGAAATTGATGAACAGGATAGTTCTCTATCAACATGTTCTACATTAATAATCAAATTCTTCCTATGTCTGAACATCCTTGGTATAAAAATTTGGTTTACTATTTGCAAAATCAAATATGTCCAGATAACTTAGACACTCATCAAAGAATAAGGATCCATCTTGAATTTTCTAGATATGCCATTATAGGAGACTTCTTGTTTAGATGATATGTCAATGGTATGTTGCTTTGCTGTGTAAACAATGAGGAAGCATAGAAATTGTTGCAAGAAACTCATGGTTCTTCAAATTATTTTGTTCATGTAGGAGGTCATTTTTCTGCTAAAACCACTACTTTTAAGATTATCAGAAAAGGATACTATTGGCCTTCAATATTTCGTGATTCTTATGTTTTTTCATGATCTTGTGACAAGTGCCAGAAATGTTTTGGGAAAGAACATCTTTTAGCCATGCCTTTACAGCCTATCCTCTCATACTTTCATTTTCCAAAATGGGGTTTGTACTTTATTGGTCCTATTAATCCTCTGTCTTCCATGGGACAAGTATTTATCTTGACATCCATAGACTATTTTACGAAATGGATTGAATATGTCCCACTTAAACATTCACAGGATGAGCTGGTGATTTCTTTCCTTGAAAATCATATTTTTTCCATATTTGGTCTTCCTTTCGAAATTATTATAGACAATGGTCCTGCTTTTATTTCTACTAAGCTAACCCAATTTTTAGCTAAGTTAGGGGTTAAACATTTTACCTCATTAGCTTATTATCCCCAAGGAAATGGGTAGGCTTAGTCTACTAATAAGAATCTGGTAAGAATTATCAAAAGGCTCATCGAAGATAATCCTCGTCAATGGCATACTCTCCTCACTTATGCCCTTTGAGCAGATCGAACTACCACCAAGGTGAGTACTGGTTGCACTCCTTTCCAGCTTGTTTATGGTCAAGAAGCCATTCTTCCTACTGAGTTGGAACTTTCCTCCTTAAGGTTAATGCTACAGGTTGAATAATTAAATTCTTCTAATGTTTCTCAAAGAATGAATGCACTTTTGGCTTTAGAGGAGAAAAGGACATTTGCCTTGGATAATATAAAGAGAAGACAACATACTGTTAAAAAGTATTTCAACAAGAGTGTCAAAGATGCCAAATTTAAAGTCAATGAGAAGGCATTGTTGTGGGATTCAACTCATGCTGATAGAGGAAGGCATTCAAAGTTTCAAAAATTATGGTTGGGTCCTTTTAAGATCGCTTTTGTCCTGGGTGAAAATTCTTATATTCTAAAGGAGTTACAAGAGAGATTGTTTTCCTATAACACTAACGGTTCTCACTTAAAACATTACATGGAACCAACTTGAAGAGTTTAACGTTGTTTGGATTGTCTATGTATTATAGTATTTTTCATTTCTTCTTTTACTTTAATAGCTTTCATTTCTGCTTTCACAATAGTAGTTTCCATTTTTTCTATTTCATTTTTTGTCATTTCATTTCTGCTTATTTCAATTTTGTTGTTTCATTTCTGCTATGACATTTCTTTCTTTTTGTTCTTTTCGACTTCATTTTTTTTGTCAAAATAAAATGTTGAATCAGTTTTTCCACAACAACGCTTCTGCAAAGTATTGTTAATCAATAACAATAAATATTACACAATTGTCATGATGTTCCCATTGAAAGCATCATTGAAATTGTTATCTTGTTTCACTGTTTTCTTATGAGATAGTTGGTTTTATCCCACTTTTTCTTTCCTTTCTTCATCCATTTCGAGATTCAAAAGAGAAAGTTCAGAAAATTTTTCTCCTTGAAGTCAAGAATTTTTTTTAGTTGAATGATTATGCTTATAAGGATAAACACCCTCATACTTAACACTTTCCATTATTTATTCCCAAATTCCCGGTCATTTTTCCATTAAATCCGCTCACTTCCCCCTGTTTCATAATCATTTTGATTTATATCTTCTTGATATGATGCTACTTGGTCTGTGAAACTAGACATTCTGAGTTATTAATCTATTGGAAACAGATTTCCCTGTGGAGTCACCAGTCTGTTGACGATTAAAATCGTAACGATGAATTCCACCTTCAAAGTATTTATAAGGCCCTATTATTTAACTATGTTGATAATATAATACTAGTAGGTGGGACCCCTTGTAGACTAGAGGCACAAGGATAGGAATATTACACATGTTATGCTGCTGTTTTTTATGCTGCTTACATAGTCCTACATTTTTTACGATGTAGTCTTGGTTTCATTTGACATGTTAATAGGTGGATGATGCAATTTTGTGGAATTATTTTTGCGATACAAAACATTTTTATGGTTATGAGGAGCATGTTATTTACAGTTGCTATGATTTAACCTTGTCACTAATCCTATGATCGATTACCTAGCCACATATATGCAAGAGATATATTAATCGTAGCATGATCAAAACAAAGAAAAAAACCTATGAAAATATCCTAGAGTGTAACAAAGGTAAATAATTTATATGTTTGAGCTATGATAAAGAACTATATGCAAGTTTGAATGGAAAAGTTAAAGGATATTAGTGTTAGTGATAACTATTATGATATTTTTGGTTAGTGGAAAATGTGAATTTCATTAGATTTGAATGGAGGTGCATATAGCATTTTAATATGTATTATGGCATGGAGTTATGGCAAGGGTTAACATGTAAATGATATTTGGTGGCGCACTATGCAATGGATATTGTCGTAGATTTCACGATGGTTTGGCATTGAATAGGCATTGGTTATACGGTTTAATGGTTGGTGAATGTGATGCTTATTGGTTTGTATCATACTTAGAATTGAATGGGTTAGGTGATGGAAGCAGCGTGCATTTACTACATGTCACTCCATACTTTCGCTATCAATCGTCACCCCATAATTGTTCCATTGTTGCATTTTTTCACTCTGTTGGCTGTGAAGCTCCACATTTTCAGGCTCTTGGAAGAAAGAAGGCTCGACCAAATCGCCATTTAAGTGTTTTACCATAGGTATGATTATTTTTCTTTCCATCCATGAGGTATTCTCTGTTGTATGAACAAATGATGGCTCAGTGATGCTTGGATTCTGTGTGTTCTTGAGAATTTTGATTGTGTATATGTGTGTTATTTCTCTATGTGATGACTGTAAAATGTTTAGGATTGCAAGAAAAGAAATGAGTATTTTAAGTTGTGCATTGGTTGTTTCTTGGTCAGTTTAGTATAGTGATGGGTCTCTATGGAATAATGAGTGAATAATGGTACAACATGGCTCTTTGTTGATGATGGAGGGTTTTGTTATGTGTGTTACCATCAGTTAATTCATTTCCTCACAGTCATGGTGGTAACCCTTACCCAGTTGCAGAGGAATTGCCAACAATTGTTGTGTTCTTTCTCCAAACCCTGAGTCATGGTCGTTGGCATGTTCTTACTGTCTTTTCACTGAAGTATCCCAAGATCCGATCTTGGTTTTCCCTAACGTTAATACATGCATGTATGGTTCTGGATTGATACAAGTTGTATATGAGAATTATGTCAAAAGGACGAGTGTGTCCTCACTGGCATTGTTGTCAAGTTGTTTGGATCTTAAGTATTAGAAAGAGATGTTATATCTCCATGTTTTTTTATAACTTCCACTGTTAAATTAACCCTCGCCTCTCCTCTGCAAGTGTTAAACGGACCATGTGCAATGCGTTATTTTACTCTGACTATATTTTATCTCCTCGGGTGTTGATCATTGGTTTTGTCCAATACTTGGAGTAATAAGTAAGACTGTGTGGCTCACTGTTGTGTATTTTTTGAAAGGTATTTTTTCCTGTGGTTGATATAAGTCTCGAAAGACCATCAAATATTTTTTGGATCTTGGGTCCATGGAGTTTTTTATAGATTCCATGCCCTGAAGATTCCAAATTCTTCCTTTCAACATAGGATCATGGATGTGGATGGACAACCAGGGATACTTTAAGGCTTCTTTTTGAAAAAGACTTCTTTAAAGTCAAACTGAACACGTGATGCTTTTCATGGTTTCTTCCATTGATGGGAACATGGATGTATGTTACATAATCCTCAATGGATCATATTGTTTTTTATTATCTCCCTCCTAATCCTTACTTAATGCATGAATGCATGCTCTTCTTTTGGAATTATATAATCTGCTCCCTCCATCTAAGAGTCTCCATGCTTTCATCTACATCTTTATTGCCTTCTACAAAGTGTCACGAGTCTTTTTCTAATTTCCTCTTGAATGCTTAGTTCTTTGTGTTTTTACTTCTTCTAGGTTTCTTCAACTTTGATTCTGATTTCGGCTTATCTTGCAGCTATTACTTATGTTAATAGATTCCACATGAATTGTTACCAACAGTTGTTGATGTACTTCATATTTTCATGTGTATTGTTTGACTTGTACTCATCGTGATAGCAATCCTTATCTTGTTATTATTCCATAGGTATTGTTTCTCTTTGAACATATTATATTCTAAGAAATAGATATGAAAGAAATGTACAAAAACTATGTAAACATGGTATGTACAAGAATTATGAAGAATATTGTTACCTTGTCTTAGAAGAAGAATTTTTTTTGTCTTGCTTGGCCTTCTTTGAGGGTTCCCTTTCTTCGACAACTGATGCCTCATGTGTTTCCTTACTTTTCTTTAATTCACGACAATGATTCTTGTAGTGACCATATTTTTGACAATTGAAGCATTGTATTTTTGACATATCTTTCTCTTGATTTGTTTTCTTCCTGGAGCCAAACTTCTTTTTATTCCTGAAATTCTTGAACCTTGTTGTGAAGACTTGATCATTGTATTTATTTTGGGGTTTCTCTTTTGCACTAATCCTTGCTTCTTCTTGTGCACATCAAATCCAAAGTTCTTCAAATGTAGAATACTCCTTGTGTTCATGTTTGCAGAAAATGCATCCAATGTCTTGGGAAGACCATTGAGTACTATATTTACCAGTTCCTTCTCTGAAATGATCTCTTCAATAGCTTGTAGTTGATCTCTTAACTGATATATTATCACAAATTATGATGTTATACTGTCATCATCATTCATTTTCATGTCACAAAGTTCACTCTTCAGACTCATTATCTGTCTAATTTTTTTGACTGAGAAGAGGTTTGTTAGGGAATCATACATATTCTTAGATGAGTCAAGATGGGAGATGTAGAGTATCAAGTGGTATTTTATATAGTCCACTATGACACTCATGGAATTGATGTCATTGTCTTTGAACTTCTCCATAACTACAACGTTCTGAGGTTCCTTCTCTTTTCCTTCTTCGAACTGTGGTTCCATGATATTTCCTTTCACGATGTCCAACACTTTATTCTTGGAAAGGATGAGGTCAATCCTTGTCTTCTATGCTCTAAAGTTAGAAGCCCCTTCTAACTTGTTTTCTGACTTTATAGAGTAAGTCATAGCTACTTTGACTTGGTCAACCTTTGACTTAGACCAAAAACTCAAACTTGATGTCTTGGCTTGTTGAGAATAAGAGGAGGTGTGCTAGGCTAGGGTTCACTGGGATATCTATAAATTAGGTCAATATCTTTAATTAAGGTGCCTCAACAAGAGGGTTAGGGTTTCATTGCTGCAACTGCAACTACAACAGAGAAAATCCTCCCAATCTATCTTCTAGCAGTTAGACTGTCTGAATATAGGGTGGGCCTATAACCTATTAGAAAGTAATGGATGTGCTCATTTAACCATAGTCAATATAACAATATTTTCACCCAACCATAGGCCGAAGCCACCACCGAGCACCTTAACCTTGACAGAGAATGATTATGGAAGAAAACTAATAGCCAACCACGGTTAATGCATAAATATAACCAAGACTGATAAGAAAGTCCAACCATAACCAATAGAAAGTTCGAGCCTAAACCAGGAATACAAATTGCAACAGCTTCTAGCTACAACTGCTCCCTAGACTTGTGCACTTGCCTAGTTTCTGCAGTGCGCACCTATTCCTAGATGAAATTTCGAGTTGTCTGGTACAAAATGAGGTCTGGATACTTGTATTTATACTATTTTCTTGAGTTGCTTGGGTCGACTTCTCATTCTAGGTGCTAAATACTTAATATTAATTATTTCCTTGAGCCAACTTTTCTTCTAGGGTTAGGTTTAATGCTTTAGGGTTTCTTCTTGCTTTCCAGAATATTCTATTCTCGTTAGGGTTACACGTGGAGGTAAATACCTCCCCCAACTACCATAATATCAACACATGATACTAAATTGACCGAGAAACAACCAATGCACAAATTAAAATACTCATTTCTTTTCTTGCAATCCTAAACATTTTACAGTGATCATAGAGATCCATAATACACATCTACACAATCGAAATTCTCAAGAACACACAAAATCCAAGCATCACTGAGCCATCATTTGTTCATACAACAGAGAATACCTCATGGATGGAGAGAAAAAGAATCATACCTGTTGTAAAACGCTTAAATGGTGAGTTGGACGAGCCTTCTTTCTGCCCAGAGCCTGAAAATGTGGAGCTTCACAATCAAGAGAGCGAAAAAATGCAACAAAGAAACAATGTTAGGGTGACAGGCGATAGGGAAAGTATGGAGTGACGTGCAGAAAATCCACGTTGCTTCCATCACCTAGACCATTCATTTTGAAGTACAAGACAACCCAATAAGAATAACATTCACCAACCATTAAACCATATAACCAATGCCTATTCAATGGAAAACCATCGTGAAATCTACGATGATATCCATTCCATAGTGCACCACCAAATATCATTTACATGTTAACCCTTGCCATAACTCCATACCATAATACATATTAAAATGCTATAAGTGCTTCCATTCAAATCTAATGAAATTCACATAATCCACTAACCAACAATAGCATAATAGTTAGGACTAACACTAATATCCTTTAACTTTTCCATTCAAACTTGCATATAGTCCTTTATCATAGCTCAGACATATAACTTCTTTCCCTTTGTTACACTTTAGGATCTTTTCATAGGTTTTTTTCTTTTTTTTTATCATGCTACCATTAATATATCTCTTGCATATATGTGGCTAAGTAATCAATCATAGGATTAATGACAAGGTTAAATCATAGAAATTGTATATAACATGCTCCTCATAACCATAAAATTGTTTTGTATTGCAAAAAGAATTCCACAAAAATTCATCATCCACCTATTATCATGTCAAATGAAACCAAGATTGCATCGTAAAAAATGTAGGACTCTGTAGGCAACATCGAAAACAATAACAAAACATGTGTAATATGTCTATCCTTGCGCCTCCAGTCTACAAGGGGGTCCCACCTACTAGTATTATATTATCAACATAGTTAAATAATAGGGATTTAGCAATACTTTGCAGGCGGAATTCATCATTATTATTTTAATCATCAACAAGATGCATTCTTGATCTTATAGATCCACTTGGAAGTCACTACAAACTTCCCTTATGGTCTTGGAACAATATCCTAGAAATCATTCTTCAAGATGGACTGATATTCTTCTTTCATGGAATCTTGCCATACCTTCTCACATGTCACTTCCCCATGAAAAGAAGGCTTAGAATAAATGATGTGGCTCATGGATGAAAAGTAGCTCAAAAATCTCTTTGGTATCTTGCTCTCTCGGGATGTGCCTTGAGGGGATGCATGTCGTACTGCAATATCTTTGTGGATATCAACTGGAAGAACTGGATCAGCTGGAACAACTAGAATAATGGATGTCTCCCTATGAACTGTTGAAGGGGGAGAAGGTATTATCTCACTATCAATCTCCATTTGAGATTCTTTGGATCTTTGAAAGGCTATCTCTTCTTCAAAGATAACATCTCTTCTTACCTCAATCTGTATTTGACTAGGGATGTATATTCGATGTGCCTTCAAAGATTCATTGTATCCCACAAATGTACCATTTCTCCCTAAAGGGTCTAGCTTGGATCTCTTCTCTTTGGGTACATGAAAATATACTGGGCACCCATATATCCTGAAGTGTCCAATCTGAGGCTTCACTCCGATGAAGGATTCTTCGGGAGTCATTTTCTTCAAAATCTAGTGAGGACTTCTGTTTTGAACATATATTGATGTCATGCATGCTTCTCCCCACAGATTCATAGGTAGACTCTAATCATGTATCATCTCTTTGGTTTCCTCGATGATGGTTTTGTTTTTCATCTCTGTAACCCCATTTTGTTGAGGGTTTTAAGGAATTGTGTACTCCCTCTTGATCCCTTCTTCAATACAAAAATTGATGAAATCCTTGGAGGTGTATTCTCCTCCATTATCTGATCTTAGTACCTTGATATTTCTTCCATTCAGGTTCTCAACCCGAGCTTTGAATTCTTGAAATTTTACAAGGAATCCATCCTTGGTCTTCAAGAAGTAAATCCAAGTTTTCTAAGAGTGATAATCTATGAAGAGTACATAGTAAAAATATCCATTCAAGTAGGCAACAATCATTGGCCCACACACATATGAATGTATTAAGTCCAATATTTCCTTGGATCTATTGTCACTTCTGAAGAAGGACCCTTTGACATTATTTTCAAGGGCACAAACTCTACAAACACCTTTATGTTGAATATGTATCTCTGGAAGGATTGTTACCATTTTCCCTAGAGTTGGAAGATCTCTATAATGAATATGAGAAATTCTCTTATGCCATAGCTCACTCAAGATGATAGTATCATGTAACAGGGCCTGGACTCGTCTGATGGTAAATCTATATAATCTGCTTTCTTGAACACCAATTACTCTAGCAGAATTTATATGTGAGTCCTTGTTCCATCTTCCATGCAAGAAATTTTCCTTTAGAAAAGGTAACATTGTAGCCTTTGTATTCTAAGGCATAAATGGAGACAAGGTTCCTCTTCATCCCAAGTACATATAGTAATTCACTTAACTAAATATGCATGTCAGAATCTAGTTGGAAGGTATAAGTTCCAACCCCTTCACATTATATCTGGAATCATCTCCAAGGAAAACATGTAGCTTGGTCTCTTTCTCAACAAGAATAGTCAGGTGATCTCGAAATCCGGTCATGTTCCTGGAGGCACCATTGTTAATTAACCAAGTATCATCTTTAGTAGGAACCATACTTAAGAGTGATTAAATGAATAGGAAGGTTTATTCTTTGATGTCTTCATCTCTCTCAAGACTTGTCTTCTAGGAACTGTATTTACTTGATCCATCAAGATTATCTTCCATCATAGTTCTGTTCATCATATTTTTATATTCCTCACAAACCCTTGTCAATTGGGATAGAAAACCTAACGGCTAGGCTAGGCTAGCAACCTTAGGTTTTTTTGGGCTTATGACTGCCAACAATAAGCCTTGAAATTCAGAAGAACACTAGTGAGCTGAAAAGCTCCTTCAATGAGCTACAGAAACCCTAAATCTGAAATTTTTGTGGAAAATTGTGAAACCCTAGGGCCAAAAATCCAAAATGCTTGAAAATGCAATCTGAAGCTTGTTGGAGGTGCACTGAAAGAGTCCCTACACTCCTATGTAATTTTCAGCCCCAACTTCCAAGTATTAAGTGTTGGAACACCCAAAAAGTGAGGTTCGTATGGATTTTCTGGAAACCATAGGACAGTCATACGGTTTTGCAAAAGAGGAGGACGACTTGCTTGAAGCTTATGCAATGGCTTCTTCAAGACCTAAGCTCTGAAAACATATTTAATTTTCACTATGCTAGGCTCAAGCATCAGGTTTATTTCAATTTTAGAATTTACTTTAACCATAGACAAATGCAGCTACACTATTAACCAAGATCACAAGAAGAAATACCATGCACAAGAAGACAATAAATATCCTAGGAAGCCCTTCTCAACAAGGGAAGAAAACTCAGCCAATCCTTCACTATATTCTCAAGAGAAAGACCTCCAACACCATAGAACTAGCACACAAAAGGGTTCTCTCCAAAACCAAGAAGGCTAGCACCCAAGAGAGGTGCGCACTTCAGCCCTAGAACTTGTACTTGCTGAAATTTCCAAAACCACATGTGTGTTGTGTTTCCTCAATGGCGAAATCACCTTTATTTATACTAGAATGGACACAAGTGGTGTCTATTGGCACAACATGGCCAACCTCAATAACTCATAATATAATTAATAATTACCATATTAATTATCTTTCACTTTATGGTGGGGCCGACCTGTACCCTTTACATCACAATTAGGGTTACAGGTAAATCTAACTCTTAGAAAATATAACAAGGGATATCACACACCCACTAGTGCTCAACCACTAGGGACAGATCCACCTATTCTCGGCCACAGGGACATCCAAATCAAGATATATCTATCTCACCGAGTCTCACAGGAGAATCATTTGGACACACACTCACTAGTGCTCAGTCACTAGGATGAATTCCACTTGTTCTCAGCCAGAGGGACTCCCTACTCTAAATATCTCTATCTCACTGAGTCTCATAGGAGAATTATTTGGAGTATCACATCGTCTCAACTCTCTACACAAAGGAGAAAAATACATCCATCTCATAGGCACCTTCACCCCTCTCACGTGCACACATATTTTCATCTCAAATGAAACACCCATCTCATGGGCATTCTCCCCACACATAGGCACGCAACGTTCCATCTCAGTCTTAGAGAGGAATGACACACCCATCTCATGGGCACACCCAACTCATGGGATATCTCACAGGTCGAATCACTCAGTCTGTGTCCTAGAGGATGTCTCACGCAACTATAATCATAAACAGTGGCCTCTCACCTATTCTAGCTGGCTCATTTTGGCAGTTTTCCAGTTGGGCAGTTTTTTCCTAGTTTTTGGGTCCCTAACTTTCGAGGTCATTTTGAGGCCCTACATAACGTTTTTAGGGCTCACCATGATTAGAATCACGACAGAGTTAGATTCAACCAACAAAATCTGCATTCCTCAGATAGACATTTCCAACGGGCTATCGTGCACCTAAAACTGAGATCGTATGCAAAAGTTACGACCCCAAGAAGTTGATGTACTAACTAACCCCAACAGGGCCCACATGACTTTTGGTGCTTCATCTCCTAGGGTTAGGTTTTTGCATGTATATGGTTTTTGACATTCCTGTTTATTGTAAATAGGCCTTCAGAGCCTCATTGCACTCATCTTCTTGCAAATGAGTGAAGTCATCACATCTCTTCTCAGAGATAAGCCACCACCATTTTAGCAAGCTTGTTTTCCGCTGCATTTTACAATTTCAGCTTATTTCCTTACTAAATAGAAACCAATTTTACTGTATATCTATTATTTTGTGTTAAGCATATTTTAATAATAATCTGCATTCATTTCGTTCTTCTCATAAAATCCAGATCAGTGGTATCAGAGCAGTCTGCTCCTTATGATTCTTAATGCATGTCCCCAATGAGGTCAAGGTATAAAGAATTGGGTCTCGAGCTTGTTTGTCTTGAGGAAAAAATCTCTCACATGCCCAAAGAGACCTCTCATGGAAGGAGAAAATAAAGACAATGGGACAAAATATCCTTTCAAAATGTTTCTTGTTATCCCCTATCCTAGGGATAACCAAGGAAATTATGTCTCTAGGCCCATAGGTCCTAAACATGGAGTACCAAGAGCCATATGACCTAAGCTTGGCCCCAAAGGGCCCATCTTTTCTTTAGTGCACCCTATTTGTCAGCAATAGAAACATCCATCCCATCAGCCTAATCCTGAAGTAGCAGTTGGTCTTGATCCATGAGGTAATGAGTCTGGGTATCATGGTATGTGTCACTCTTATTTTCGAAGCATTTGAATATGTGCACTAGACTCTCTTTTGTTTCATAACGTCTGATTGGAAATTATGCTCTTTAACTTGTTCATACCTAGGAGGGTTACATAGTGCCCTAGGGTGTATGAAAGGTCATCGCCCATTCCTTCCATACTTACCACTTTTCATCATTGTCCCTCTCATATTCCCCTACCTTGGTTCAGGCATGGGGTTTTCCAAACTAGTAAGGGTTGTACCTTGACTTGTGGGAAGAAGGGGCTAAAGGCCTAGAGGGTAAAAGTAGCTGCAAAAAGTTAAAATCCAAAATGAAACCTTGAGATGCTTCACCCAGGGATTCCCGAGAAATAAATAAAAGGATTTTGAGTAAGAAAAGGGGACCCGTAAGATAAAATAAAACTGAAGGTCTAGTTGGTGGATGAGAGGTCTCATCATGAGTCGGCCTATTAGGTGCATGGGCATGTAGCAGTATGAAACTACTATCTATATGGTCACCAATACAAGGTAGTGGCTCTTGGTGTCATATCCAAGAGAAAGGGGGTCTCATCATGAGCCAACCTTCTTATTTCCATGAAGTGTTTGTGGTTAGCATTGTCACCACTGGTCACCATGCCAGGGAAATGTCCCCCAAATCTTCTCTTGAAAAAAAAAATCAATAAGACAAAGAATAAAATTCATTGAATGGGAAAGGAAACAATGGAATCCATGACAAGTTGCATCTCACCCTCTACAGAGGCACCCACAGGAAAGACCTACATTTCTCTGTTATCACCGCACCCCTTGCCCAGACATTCCCATACACCATTTCATACACCTACATGAACTAGATTGGTCTTCACCTGGGAAACACCGAAAACTTGAGGAGGATTATCCCAATAGGAAATCCCGAGACCCTCTCCAAAAATGGCTTGTTAAACTGCATAATGTCTTTGAGCATTTGTCTATGTAAAGAGGGGTTTGATGCACATGTTTGGCTAATTTTATTATTGGACGCGATTGGCATTGCTATGATACCTGTGACTTATGATCCCATGGAGGGAATACTTGTTGTTGTTGTAGGACCATGCATAGTGGACAGGTACACATGGGGAGATGATTATCTCGGACCTCTATGGGGCTAAAATCCCACCGGATGGATGTTGTGACCCCAACTAGCGACAAAGAGACACTAGAGGATGGCACCAGGAACGAAGAAGAAATTTTCCTCCGAGACACTCTGGAAAGCATAGACCCAGGGGGTTATTTCCCTTCCACCATGACATTGGCCCTTGAAGGCCACTGATGTCATCATATTGACCCTTGACATCATCAGTTAGGGTTTGGCATGAGGACGGTTTGGTGCTAGTTGGCACATATGGTAGATTTTGAGGAATTTTGAGGCCTAACATTTCAATTTTCAGGCCTAGAGTTTCAATATGGGGCCTAACATAACCCTAATATGGGCATGACATCATCCCTAAAGACAAATTAGGATTTTAATTGTTGATTTTATGTAAAAATTGGATTTTTGATGTAAATTAGCCATGTCGGCCTTTTGTGACCTAAAAGACAATTAAAGGTCATTGTCATTGTATAAATAAGAGATAAAACTCTTGTATTTTTCATCATTCATTTCATGACTCAAATAGAGGTCTAAAGTTTAGCCTCCCTGATGCAGGATCATCGCCAACTCATCAAGCGGAGATCAGCTGGATAAACAAACCCAAATTTTTGAAGTGCTTTGGGATTGCAGTGCAAGTCTTTAATGAACCATTTATGAAGGTGCATTTGTATATTGTATTGGACCTTGAGCCTTTAAGCTCTCGTCCTTAGTAGATAGGAGGCATTTAATAGATTTAATGCTGGTAGATAGGATGTTTAAGTCTAGATTTGATAGTTTAGAGTCTGAGAGGGAAAATGGATATAGACACCCTCATTGTATCATTGTAACATAAGCATTGAAGAAGCAGGAAGGGAAGAGCATGCATAGAATTGTATGAAGAACACCCATGTACAGATATTTGAATTAATAGAAGAACTCTGATTCAAATTCACGGTTCTGTGTTATTTCTCTGTGTATTGATGTTATGCTCATGAATGTTTGCTTCCTGTCATACATGTGCTTTTATATGTTGTGTATGTGATTTCATGGTTGAATTGAAGTCTGGAAGGAAGAGTGAATGAGTTTCAATTGTTTCTCTAAGTGAGCCAGAGGATTCCTGCAAGGAGGCAGTCGAATTGTCCGCAAGGAGTGCATTGACAGAAGGGTTCAACTAGAGATAGATTTTATTCTCATTTTCCTCGAGGGTGCAGTTAGGCACAGTGTCGTGCAAAGAGTGCACAGGCCAGGAAGAAGTCTCAGAGTTTTGATTCTAAGAAAAGCTTCGACAGACTGTTACTGCAGGTGTGCGCAAAGTCAGGGAAGGTTGAACACTTAAAGTGTTTTGTAGAGTTGCCGCAAGGAGTGCGTGCAAAACATTCTCAGAAGGACTTGAGAAGTCAAGAACTAGTTAGAAGAAGTAGGCCTTTGAATTCATGAAGGGTAAGTACAGGGAAGCTGCTATTAAAAACTTGCAGAAGTGTCGCAGGTTGGCGAGCGAACGAAGTCTCGTGGAGAGACGCTTCTTACTCGTAGAGTACGTAGAGGAGAACGGACGGATGAAATCCTTTGAGAATATTTTGAGAGGTTTCGTGGATCATTGGATCTCCCAGAGGCACAGGAAGGCTACAGGGAAGGTGTGGAAGAGGTTCAAAATCCAGGAAGGATCGAGCCGTTGATCCAAGCCAATCAGGGTCGTTGGATCCATCGAGAGATCGCCTATCGGGGTCTCGGGAGATAAGTGTCGAAGGTTTGGCAACGAAAATCGCGAAGTCGCAAGAAGCGAAGTCATGAGGGAGCAAGGCCATGAGTTCGGCATCTCAATTATCGGGGGTCGACGTAGAAGTCATTCAACCTCCCGAGTAGCAAAGTTGCGAGTAGCGAGATCGCGATAGCATGGAAGTCCCGACATCGGCATTTCGGCACATCGATTATCGGGGGTTGAAAAACCAATTGTTTGGTATTGTGAGTTGTGAGGATGCGTGAGATCGGAAGAGC